>VDFB02153517.1:0-24963 GCA_007258455.2 Sequoia sempervirens | reverse complement strand
TTTATCCTTATCATTTATCATTTCATTCATTTTATCACTTCATTTTTATCATTATCCTTTATCATTATCATTCTCATTTATCATGTATCATTTCATTCATTTTATTTTATCATTCATTGCATCTTCATCATTATCATCATCAATTTACCATGTCATTCATTCATTTTTTATCATCATCAATTTACCATGTCATCCATTAATTTTTCATTATCATCACTATCATTTATCATTATCGTTATTATTACCATTTTCATTTTCATTTTATCATTTTATCATTATCAATTATCATTTTTCATTCATCATCATCATCTCATTATCCTCACATTACCATTACCACATATATCATTATCATCATTAGTATCACATTCACTATCTATCATTTTCATTTCATATTATTCACCTATGAATTTGCTACACAAATTCAAAAATCAACGAGTTCATATATACATCATTACAAATCATTGCACCTACCTCATAGATCATCCATTTACATCATATCATTAAATCATCCTGCATCATACGATTAGTCCGCAAAAATGATAAACACATATAAAAATCCATCTCATATCATACATGCATAAAAGTAACATCCATATCACATCACAAATGCACAAACATATCATCATCAAAAACATCGCCACTGCATATCATCGCTCATCAAAATAATACAAGTGTCCAATGTCCAATGAAACTAAACAGTTCAAAACTTAATACATGAGACATGATCAAAACTCAATATACATAATAAATCGGTCCCAAACTGCTAACTGGTGGATGCCCCTGAAGGAGCTGGTCCGAAAGGAGGCGGCCTGCCACTGGTCCCTGCATCAGGATCCTGTCGAGGTCCTGTAACCTCTCTGCCATGTGTCGATGTCCGTGATCAGGTCCTCGTCCTGCTGTGAGATCGGGGGTAAGGCTCTCGACGCTCTGGAGGACACAACTCCTCATATCGAACTCTATAGTACTCGACCTCTCTGGCTGCCTCAAATCCCTCTGCAATGGCCTCCCGTAATGAGGTACTCTCTATGGTACCCATAAGCCTCTGAGCCACACCCTCGGCCTCCAGTGCCCGCCGTCTAAGGGCATCCCTCTCTGCTACCAACTGTGTCACCTGGGAATCAGGGGCGGGCATCTGTACCTGTACCTGTGCCTGTGCCTGTGCCTGTACCTGTGCCTGTGTCTGGGCTTGTGCAAGCTGTGCCTGTAACTACACTATAACACTCTGGGCCTGAGCTAACTGACTCTGTAGCTGTGCCTGCTGCCCCTGAAAGGTCTGCACCTGACCCTGCAATGCATCTATCTGTGCCTGCTGAGACGAGGATAACACCCTAATCACTGTCCGTGGTCTACCACCGGATCTGGCTCATTATAGAATCTGTGCTTTTCCCAGACTGTCCAACCTCTGCTACCTCTCCTCATCTCCATCATCCCCATCATCCCCGTCATCCGAACTGTCCTCCTCTCCTCCACCTCCGCTCTCCTCTCCTCCATCTCCGCTCTCCTCACTCTCCTCTCCCTCCTCCTCTCCCTCGCCCATAGCTTTCTCTCCACTGGCCACATCCCCCGTATCCCTACCCTACCGTGGGCGCTACTCCCAATCGCCCGTGGGCTCATCTCGCACCGTGAAATCGTGGAAATGGATGCGTATGAAATGGTCAGGCATAATCATCCGTCATCCTCAGACCGCACCTCCGCCTCGCTCCATCCATACCTTCCGGGCCGAAGGCAGAATACTCAGAGTACGCCTCGGGTATTCCAATGCATGGCTCTATCATCATGGATCACCCTTTAGCCGCTTTATAATGAGCAACGCCGGGCATACCCCTGTAAATCCAAACTTAAGACCTGTAATGCCATAAATCTCTCAATAATAAAGGGCATCCACCCTATCAGATATCATGGTCTGCAAACAAAAGGCATCTCTAGGTGATCAGTCGCCCATGCCTCGTAGTCTATGTAGGGTCTCCATATCACTACATCGATATCATCCAAAACCCATCGCCAATACTCTACCTTGCCCAGATTTTGCTGGACAACTGCACCAGAATATGCATACACATAGGGCCTCCCCACTAGCCTATCTCTCATACAAAGTGGTCTCGTGACTGCAATGTGCTCCCACGCCTAGATCTGTAGCAGCGTCACCCCACTCGCCAAGCTAGTAGATCCTCTGTAGACAACCTGATGGAGATCGTGATACATGTCAGCCAAGACACAGCTCCCCCAGGCAAACCTCCATGGCTGTGTAATCATCCACTCCAGCATCCTACCCCAACCAACTGCAAATCCCTTCGAACGATGCTCCGGTCCAAGGAAGTCTACAAATGCCACCAACACAAAGAACTAAAGTCGAATACCTACCTAAATCCTCCCAGTCTACCCAATAACCACATATGCTCGGATCACCACATATCCGCTATAATGCCTCAGTACCACCAATCTCCTTGTGGTCATAAACCACAAGGGCACCAACAACCGGAATCCCCAGAATCCTGTATACATCCTCGGGCGTCACACTCATCTCACCCGTCGGTAAGTGAAAGGTGTTATGCTCCGAATGCCATCTCTATGCCAAAGCGGTCAATAGCCCCCTGTTGGCCCGAATACCTCGCGGCATGGCCAACAAAGGTCCCAATCCACAATCCGCTATCAACTGTAACTCAGCAGGGGTAAGCTCTCCTATCCGCTCCCAACATAGTGGGAACCGCTCTCTAATCTGGAGGCTTTTAAAAGCCTCCTATTTTGTTTGATCATCACAAGGACACATCAATCAGACTCATATCACGTGATCTATCTAGCCAACAAAACATATCACTGACCCATATCAAGTGCTACATCAATCTATCTGCATATCAAATCAATCTACTCTATCATCATTTACTATTTGTTTTTCTTTTTAGGAAAGCAAATTTATCAACACAAAAATCATTTCCTATTTGTACTTCAAGCATGAATGCAAATTTATATCCTCATTTTACTATTTGGTTTCTATCCCAGAAAGCAAAAACATCTACTCTTTGTTTTTCAATCGCGAAAAGCAAAGTTATCAACCACAAAGTCAATCAATCATTTTACTCTTTGTTGTTCGTCACAAAGTTATCAGCTACCTACTCTTTGTTTTCTTTCTTGGAAGCAAAGTTATCAGTTCTCTATCAGATTTTCTATCATATCAGCATGATCGTACTGCAATTCATCTATCTATTGACTAACGAAGCAATTTAAATCATCATTTTTCATAACACAAGCGTTCTGTGGAAAATTTCCTAAATGCGCAATTCTGTTGCCCATATGCGCTAAAACCCAAATGCACTAAAGTTTTTCTTAAATGCGCTAAATTTTTTCCTATATGCGCTAAAACTCGGGATGCGCTATTCTATCCTGTGGATGTGCCACTTTATCTTTCATATGCGCAACTCTAACAATTTCAAAACCCTGGCCCTAGATGCGCAATTCTGTGCCCTAGATGCGCTACAGGATCAACCTAGCCGATTCTCGCCTAAATGCGCTACTTTATCTATCGGATGCGCTAAGGGATCAATTTTTACCCTATTCCTATATGCGCTACAGAATTTCCTAAATGCGCTATAGGATTTGACGAATGCGCTAAAACTTTACCTATATGCGCTAAAACGTGTGAAAACAATGCAATCCTATTTAAAACAATCCAAAAATCGATTCAAAAATGCAAAAATTGCAATAAAAAACGGTTGGAATCACTCACCGGTGGTCCATACGCAGCTGGTCTCTGGTATCAGCGCGCTCGCTCGAATCTATGCCTGTGCAATGGGATCTCCATCTCGCCAAGTCACTCTCAGAGCTCACTTTTTACTGTAGCAGCAGGGTGAAAATGACACTTCATTTTACCCTTTTTACCTTATACGGGTCTTTTAGGGTGGGAATTAATGACATTTTTGATTCTTTTCATATTATTTTTCACCGGGCCATCACAAACATCATCTATCAGGAGCTAAATCACTGCTTCCCTATCATTCTCGACATCATCTTCCGTGATTTACCTCCTGAGGGGGTATCATTGACAAAAAAAAATCAGAAACATATCAGGGGAATTTTTTTTATTTATTTTTCTTTGAAGCAATGCGTTTCACACATCACTTCAAAGAGGGGCAAAATGTATACGCATAAAAATGGTCATGTCTATAATCCTGGCTATTAATTAAATATTTATTATTTAATTAATTTCTCTAAAGTCCGCTACATATGATTAAATTTAATTAATTTAATTATATTGTTCATTCATCTTATTCTTCCTTCGTAATTAAATAAATTTTATTTTATTTAATTATTTTCATATGTCCACTTAATTAATTAAATAAATACATTTTATTTATTTAAATTAATTATCATTGTTTAAATTTAAATTAAATCTTTTGATTTAATTAAGTTTAAATATCTCTTTTTCTTCTATTTTAATTTCTTCTTCTAATTAATTAAATATTTCATTTAATTAATTTTATAAAAGAGATTTAATTAAATAAATCTTATTTAATTAAAGGATCTTATGCTTTCTTTCTAAAATCACAACTAGATATTTTATTATCTTCTGTTATCTTCTCATATCATAATTAAATATTTTATTTAAATATGAGATCTTCTGCTTTCTTCAAAAAGAAACCTAATTAAAGCTTTATTCTTATCACAAACTTTCTTTTGCTTTAAAAGCTTAATTAAATATTATTTAATTAAGAAAAGCTGAATGTCATCCACAAATAAATAATTGAATTTTTAATTCATTATTTATCAGCTTTTAAATCTTTCTTTTATCTTTTAAAGAAAGATGATTTCTTATCTTCTTATCTTCTTCTCTTTCATAAAAATAGAAAAATCTTGTTTTTAGGTTTCTTCTATTTTCTCTTCAGTTTCATCATTCTTCAACCATTCGATCTGCCAGGAATTATCACAACCGTCAATCAAGACAGCCAATCAGAATCATTCGAAAAACTCTATAAATACCTGTGTGAATCCAAGCATTGGTAATAGGCAATTAATTAGAGTTCATGCATTTAATCCATTTAGTATTCATTTATCATAGCATCATGGTTATTTCAAGCATATTAGTCTTATTCCATATCATAGCTTAAATCTTGCATCATGCATCACATTTGAATCTCGTTCTTTAGGAAGACAGTTTGTTGAGCCTAGCCTACAATCTGAGAACAAAAGCTGGAATCGACAAAAACACTAAAGATAGAGGACGATAGGACGACAATCGAAACAGAATATTGAGTTTGCATTTACTTACTTCTTTTGCTCTGTTTTGATACAATGTCTTATCGGTGTGCTTAAATAGTATTTTATTTTAATTCATTTACACATATTATTTTTGATCACATGTAATGGTTAGATGTTGATATCCTTTCAATTTGGGAGTGTTGAAGGAGATTTTACTTTACGCAATTTGACACTATGATAGAGGAGTTAGCCACATCATCTATGTGAAGTGCTATAGGAGGACTTTTAATGTTGTGATCTTGTTTTCAAATTTGACATTACCTATGCAGTGGGAGTTCCAGAAGGTATATGTGTTATGTATGAGAGGAGCACCTCTCTTGGATTGGTTACACTTTACTACAATGAGTTACTCAAGAAGTTTTTTATTGCATGTACATATGTGTGTTGTTACCTTAAAGTATTATTTTGTAGGATGGTGGATATATAGGGACTTGTTTTCAAATTGGTATCATGATGTCATGGAAAGCTTGGATACACGGGTTTGGTGTGAGTTTATGACAATGATGTGGTTTTGGTTGTGTACATCATGATGCCATGGGTTGCTCAGTATCATAGTTCAGTGGGAGCATTTGAAAATAATGTGGATCCATTATTGAATTTGGATGGTTATCTTATAGATAAGTTCTCTTGGTTTTGAGTATGAATCATTTACTTGGAGCTTCATGATTATGCAGGTTGCATTTGAAGTTGGCATGGATTGATTAGTTGGTGCAAGAAGGCCATTAGTCTTGAGTCTTGTACTTGATTTATAATAATGATTCCTTGTTTAGAATAATTGCAATGTATAATGTCAAGTGGGAGAATTATGGGAATAGGATGTCATTTAATTGCAATCCTAAACATATTTCATGTATCTCCAAAGTCCTTGCAAAGTGTTCCCCAACATTAGGATTAGAAAGAGATTAAATTCGAATGAAATAAACATGTAAATTGACATTTGTAATTAATTCTAAATGATAGGAACATGTGGGGGTGTCCAAGAAGAGCTCCTACAAAATAGGAGCACATGGGGTGCCCACATAGAAGGTGGAACCCACCTTGAGTTTAGTTAACTCTTTGGAGAAAAGATAACAATTCAGTAATGCATGTAAAGATCCTGGAAATTAGAGATTGATGTTTACATGCATGGAGTTCAGTCCAGTTCATTTTAGTACAATATCAATTTAGTTTAGTTCACTTTAGTTATGGTTTAGTTATCTTTAGTTGCCTGTAGTTAGTTTCAATTGAATGCTAGTTGACTTCAGTTGACTTGGAATGCATGACTAATGACTTGAGTTACATGACAGATAATAGTTTGTTACTTTTAGTTAACAAGGGATGATCAATTATGCATGATGTTTGCATGAATGATGGAGAGATATGTTTCAGTTAACAAAGATTGACTTTGACCCACCTTGGCTGTGCCAGTTGAGATCTTGGAGTTAACACCTTTGCATGAGAAGATATTTACAAGGCTGAGTTAAGTAGGCCCATTCTTGGACACCAACTTTGAGGAGAAACTTACAAGATATCTTTGAAACCAACAATCATTTAAGACTTCAGTTTGGGATGCCCAAATTGATGGACTTGGTTTGACATTGTTTTTCACGGAAGAACTCTACTTGCACAAGAATGGCATAGATATTTGTGAGGAGCTTTATCCTCTTGTAATTTTCAACTCTTTGGAGTTTACAATGTTCACAATTGTCTATTTATTGCAGCAAGTTGAAGAGAGTTATAAGAGATTACTTTTGTGAAGCATGGCATGGGATGTGTGGATTCATGCTTGGACACATGAGAGTTTATTGTAGGTTGTGAAGAAGAATTTTTGAAGGAAAAAGAAGCATCTCAAGCAAGGATTGATAAAGAATTATTGTAATCTTTTTCTAAGGTTAAATAATACAAGCACTATTGATTTTGGTGGTGGATTTTTTTCTCGAAAGGGTTTCTCCATGGTATATGTTGTGTCACTTCTATCTTTTGGTCTTATTCTTCCTCAATATTCTATCTACTTCTACTATTGGTAAAATGAATCTAAATAGATAATCATATACAAATAAATTGTAACAAAGAACACTTAATTATATCTACAATATCATAGTTTTACAAAGTATTAAGCTACATAATTACCTTCATTTTTAACATTTGGTATCAGAGCTAACGGTTGGGTAGACTTTGGGGCACCTTTCTCTTAAAAGTTTTTAAGGTTTTTTGGTTGTAGTGGGAGATTTTACTATTGTGTTATTGCAGATTTGTAAAAGAAGTACGTTACAATGTATTTGGGTTGATGAATGTAAGACCTGGTATTGCTTGCTCAATCCCTGAAAGGAAAGGCTTGGTAAGAGAAGAGTTCTCCCAGGTGGTAAGGGGAGGGCAGTTGGGTTAAAATAGTTCTTGGGTTAGAGTTAGTGGATTAACCTTTAGTGGTCTTTAACACATGGTTTTGTGCTAGTTGAATTGGTCCATGGTTCTACATGTATGGATGATCTTCATTTAGGAGATGGTTATCACGATGTCATGGATAGCTTGGTTACATGTTTCAGTGGGAACTTTTGGCAGTGATAGTTTAATATTTATCTTGTTGCCATGTATAGCTCGGTATCACAATTCAATGGGAGCTTTGGTAGGATATGGTTATCTTCATGTGATTTGAAGAGGTTTTAACATCTTGTTTCATGGAGGACCCTTAGAGTCTTTGGTAAAGGTGTTATTTTTCTTCCTTTCTAGAGGATGTAGTTATTTTAGTTTTGAGTATTAATCATTTGCTTGGAGCTTCATGATTATGCAAGTTGCATTTGAAGTTGGCATGGATTGATTAGTGAGTACTCATGGACACTAGAGATACTTGGGTTAGGTCGGCTATTTCTTATGTTAAGAGATATATGTTGGAATGGTTACTTGTAAGAAAAGCCTTTTCAATAGTAAAGATCGAGAAGCCTACACCTGGAAATGGATATGAGTCCATCATAGACCTGATGAGAAGGTTATCTTTATTGAAAGCCTATATTCCTTGGTGTTGTATGCACATGACAATCTTGTATCCTACTCTTGGTCTACTCGGCAGGTAAAATGATCTAGGAGGTGTTTCCCGCCTGATTATTAGATGCATTATTAAGATGCATCTTGACTTCTCTTATGCATTGTTGAGAAGTAGATGCATGATTTTATGTATTTCCATTGTTCTTGAAATCTTGAACTTGAGTTAGTTTTGAGGATTTGGGTAGGAGAGGTACGAGAGATAGTTAGTGGCTTTGGGAATATTCCCTTTTTTGTTGTGGGAATGTTTGGCTAAGTTTGATCTACTTTATGTGAGAGGTTTACATCTAAGTTCTGCCATGTTTCATTATAAGTTGAATTGTTAGATGTTGATATCCTTTCAATTTGGGAGTGTTGAAGGAGATCTTACTTTACACAATTTGACACTATTATAGAGGAGTTAGCCACATCATCTATGTGAAGTGCTATAGGAGGACTTGTTAATGTTGTGATCTTGTTTTCAGATTTGGCATTACCTGTACATTGGGAATTCCAAAGGGCATGTGTTCTATATGAGAGGAACGCCTCTCTTGGACTGGTTACACTTTACTACAATGAGTTACTTCGGAAGTTTTTTATCGCATGTATATGTGTGTTGTTACCTTGAAGTCTTATTTTGTAGGATGGTGGATATGCAGGGACCTGCTTGCAGATTGGTATCACGATGTCATGGAAAGCTTGGATACATAGGTTTGGTGTGAGCTTATGATAGTGATGTGGTTTTGGTTGTGTACATCATGATGCCATGGGTTGTTCAGTATCACGGTTCAGTGGGAGCATTTGGAAATAATGTGGATCCATTGTTGAATTTGGATGGTTATCTTACAGATAAGTTCTCGTGGTTTTGAGTATTAATCATTTTCTTGGAGCTTCATGATTATGTAGTTTGCATTTGAAGTTGGCATGGATTGATTAGTTGGTGCAGGAAGGCCATTGTTCTTGAGTCCTGTACTTGATTTACAATAATGATTCCTTGTTTAGAATAATTGCAATGTATAATGTCAAGTGGGAGGATGTTGGAAATAGGGTGCCATTTAATTGCAATCCTAAACATATTTCATGTATCTCCTAAGTCCTTGGAAAGTGTTCCCCAACACTAGGATTAGAAAGAGATTAAATTTGAATGAAATGAACATGTAAATTGACATTTGTAATTAATTCTAAATTATAGGAACATGTAGGGGTGTCCAAGAAGAGCTCCTACATAATAGGAGCACATGGGGTGCCCACATGGAAGGTGGAACCCATCTTGAGTTCAGTTAACTATTTGGAGAAAAGATAACACTTCAATAATGCATGTAAAGATCCTAGAAGTTAGAGATTGATGTTTACATGCATGAAGTTCAGTTCAATTCATTATCAATTTAGTTTAGTTTAGTTTAGTTTAGTTTAGTTTAGTTCAGTTCAGTTCAGTTGTGGTTCAGTTATCTTCAGTTGCATGTAGTTTGTTTCAGTTGAATGCTAGTTGACTTCAGTTGACTTGGAATGCATGACCAATGACTTGAGTTGCATGAAAGATAATAGGTTGATACTTTCAGTTAACAAGGGATGATCAATAATGCATGATGTTTGCATGAATGATGGAGAGATATGTTTCAGTTAACAAAGATTGACTTGGACCCACCTTGGGCACCCAATTTGAGATCTTGGAGTTAACACCTTTGCATGAGAAGATATTTACAAGGCCGAGTTAAGTGGGCCCATTCTTGGGTGCCAAATTTGAGGAGAATCTTACAAGATATCTTCAAAACCAACAATCAGTTTGGGACACCCAAATTGATGAAGGACTTGGTTTGACATTGTTTTTCACGGAAGAACTCTACTTGCACAAGAATGGCGTAGATATTTGTGAGGAGCTTTATCCTCTTGTAATTGTCATCTCTTTGGAGTTTACAATGTTCGCAATTGTCTACTTATTGCAGCAAGTTGAAGAGAGTTCTAAGAGAGTACTTTTGTGAAGCATGGCATGTGATGTGTGGATTCATGCTTGGACACATGAGAGTTTATTACAGGTTGTGAGGAAGAATTGTTGAAGGAAAAATAAGCATCTCAAGGAAGGATTGATAAAGAATTATTGTAATCTTGTTCTAAATAATACAAGCACTATTGATTCTGGTGGTGGATTTTTTTCCCAAAAGGGTTTCTCCACGGTATATGTTGTGTCACTTCTATCATCTAGTCTTAGTCTTCTACAATCTTCATCTAATTCTACAATTGCTAAAATGAATCTAAATAGATAATCATATACAAAGAAATTGTAACAAAGAACACTTAATTAGATCTACAATCTCATAGTTTTACAAAGTATTAAGCTACATAATTACCTTCATTTTCAACAACCCTTGCTTGCATTTTCAGAAGTCTCTAGGTCCTCTTTGAATCTTTCAATGCAAAGATAACATGCAACTAATGAATGAAGCAAGGAATATTTCTACAATGAACACAAATATGTGCCAATATATTGACACGTGCAATACATCGCGCCAATAATTGACTGAAATGTTTTTCTAAATTTTGTCTAATTTATATTTGGTGACTAACTATTTACTCACTTTTATTTATGTGACTAAATAATTTTTTAGTCAATGACCAAATTAGTCATTTATTTACTCATTTATAGCTGAGTTGCAAAAAAATTAAAGTACAATTTAGTCATTTTAAGTTGTTAGACTAAAAGTTTTAGTCACCTAGTCATTTATTTTCCAAATTCTACTAGTGGAAATAAAATCTCCAACCATAATCCATGGAAATAATGGATCTAGAAACCTCAAGTACTGAATGTGTGTCTAGAGATAGGATTTACCAGGTAAATTTGTTGGAGCGTAGATATTGGTGAGCAAGAAAGAAAAATTCGCCAGAATCAAAACTAGAATTAGCCATAGTCATAGAATTTCTACTAAAATACCACCATAGGGGAGATACCCTACACGGGTCCCAAAGGCACACAACCCCTCCATCCATGTCTTGTGCACAACCAAACTAACACTAGCCTCTCATCCACAACTTGGAAGCTATGCTAAAAATTTCTTCCACATACACCTTTGATTCTTGAATAAAAAAAATATCTAGAGAATGCACTCTAATTAACTCCTGAACAACCTTTTATCTATGAATGTTGTTCAACCCCCTTGCATTCCATGAATGAACAATCATTTTTGAGGGTTAGAAAAATGGGAGTCAATATTCTCAACTGACCCTAACTCCACCAAATTCTCACCCATTAATTTCATTTTATCTTGATCCTTCTTCCTCCCCACCTTGGGAGGATTTTCTGAGACCCCCTTTTTGAATTTCTTTTGTTGCAATCCTAACGAAGGAAAAACTTTACTACCTTTCCTAAGAGTTGAAACCCCCACCTTTGGCCTTGTATCAAGATTATGTAGGGAGGATTCTTACACCAACTCTAGACTCTTGGATGGATCGATCTCACAAGGGACCCCAAGATCCTAATCAATGTCCATATAAGATGTAGAGCACTCCATCAATTGTTTGTTTTGGTTGGCATCCTCCTTGGTAGCCATTTGCTCCACCCCCAAATTATCTACCCTTGAAAGTATTATTTATGGGTTCACCTCAATAATAAAAATCTTCCAAGACCTCAAATTTGTTATAAGCCTCATCCTCCTATCTATCTTTGAGAGATCACTTTTGGTCTCTTCCCTTATTATGGATCTTTACAGGAAAAGAACCCTCTTTATTTTGTGTCGCCCTCTAACATAGGGGCTTTCCCTTTATCCTTCGCCTTCTCTAAACGATTTGGAACCATGGTTTTAGCCCCATTGTTTGACCTCCCAAAAGGGTTAAATTTAATAAATTTCCATTGTAAATGCTCATACTCATGAAAAATTTGACACCAAAAAGGAAGAGCTTCTTAGTCAAGCTGTTGAACCCATGAAGTGGTTCCAACACGAATTTCCAATGAATTTAGAAAAGGGTTATTTAAACCAATTTCAATACAAATACAAGAATATTAAATTTCCTTCTTATCCAAATTGTTTTGAATGGGCCCACTAGCTTGCCCAACAACAACTCAATCATGTGAAAAATATCATTTCTCCAAAACTCTAGCGGGAGCCATGGGAGTTGAACCCACACAAGAACCCTTGATGGGAGCTCCTCAATAGAATTAAATTTGATATGCCAAGGCTTAATAAACATACCCACTTGGTTGTAGAATTAGGGACCCCCGTCATAAGCCTTGTTGCAATCTACCAAGTAGGAGAACGCCATGAAATAATTATTAGCTACCAGCATCACCTCCATATCACCCTCTGGGTTATACATTTGATGAGTCCATGATTCCAAGAATGGGAGTGAGACACAAGTCCCCATAAACTTACAAATTAAATCATGATTACTCAAATAACTAACATCCTCCACTATTGAATCCTATTGAATCACTAGAACTGGTTGAGAGAGACTCCTCACTAAGCAACCATTCACTTTCAAGACCTATGGACCCCTTAGATGAGATGGGACTTCACCATTCAAAGCATTGATTAAAAATTTGATTGCATTCACATGGATGGACAAGAGTGGGTCAAGCCCTAATAGAATCTCACAAAAGGAAAAAATTCTCCTTGACTCCCAAAGCTCCACGTGAATTCATACCTAACACCCAAGCTAAACATCAACCTACCCACAACATACTTCCCTACCTAGGACACCATAGTTCTTTATACTATGTTACATCTTAAGGTTATGACCATTGGGACATGAGTCATTTATTTGGATTTATCTTTATTGTTATTTATTTTTATGCATCCATGTGTTTATCTTTATTATTGTATTTTCTTTCTTTTATATTTCAATTCAATCTTTTATGCATATGACATATTGTCTTCATGGTCAATTGTATCATGATGCATAATACCTATGCAAAATTAAAATTGTTGTTCAAAAATATTGGAATCTCTCATAAATTCCCAAAATCTACGTATGCTCAAAATACTCTACAAAGATCTCATGCTCCTTCATTTATGTTTTTAACATCATAATCCATAATAAAACAACCTCATGTACTAACTCAATCTAAAAAATTTCATCCCTTAATTAATTTTAGCTACTTCAATTTCAAGAGCACACTTATGTTTTTCAAACCCGCTCTTCCTCTTAAGGGGGCATCCCATCATCCATTCAATCCTTAATCCATCCAATCCTAATTATGAAGCCTCTCCAAGCATTGAAGCGTCATTTGGATCAACTCTCAACTAATTCCCATGTATTAGGGATGTATCCTTCCCCACATCAACAACATTATCAAATCATTTAATCCTTGATCTTTGATGCTTGGGGCATCTTTCATCATCAAATGCCTACATCTACTTTCTTTGAAATGACATTGCTTAATGTATTTGCAATGCCATTTTAAAGAGGGCCAAAATGTAGACAATTTTGTGAACTCCATCCCAACACTTAACAATCATTTATTAATCATCCATTTGATTAAATCATTAATCAATTAATACACTTAACCAAATTAAATTGATTAAATAATTCTTATCGCTTAATTAATTAAAATAATTCCATCATCTAAACTTTCCAATTAAAAATCTATTTTAATTTAAAAATCCATAAATTAATTTAAATAAATCATAAAGTCAAATCAAATATTCACAATCAATTAACTAATTGTATAAATGAACAAAAAATATTTGAAAAATAAAAACAAAAATCAAAGGTAGTTAATTGATTGAGAAAATAAAATAAGTGAATCAAATAAATCATTAATTTAGTATCCAACTTGCTAATAATAGTCAGACATATTATCCTCATGCATTCCATCACATCCTCATTCTCATCCATAGATTATCCCTTCATCTTTCACAATCCTAAATCTGATTGAGCAAGTAGATGTAAAAACAAGCAATAAACATATCATTACAAAGCTAATCCATCAACACTCTATTGGAGGTTTATATGCATGTTAGAGTAAATTATTTTAATTTATCATTCATTTACTTTTAACTTGAATGTATATAGTAATTATATTGAGATACTCTCAAAATGGGTACAAAACTAAAAGGGAATTGACATGTGTATGCACAATTTACCATTATAACAAGCACATATTGACGATGATATGTTTCTATTCCAAACACATAGAGAAACTTTTGTTGATGAAGCTTGATTATGGTTTGATTTGTATCAAGCTTTTTACACTTCATTCATGGACCTTTTAGATTGATGATGATACATTTTCATTCCAATCAAGAACTTTCATAACTCTCTAGCTATAGTCCTTCCAGATTTAGTATTTCCAAACTATATTTGCACAAAATCTCATTATACACCAAATGTTCATACATATTATCTTTGAGTGCCTCCTAAATGGTCTCATGAGACCAAAGCAGACCAATATCATCTAACCCATCGGACCCAAAATGCATTCACCATGCACAAATGCATAGTCAAGGAACCATTAAAGATGTTTTGAAGCCTTTTATTAAACACCAATCCCTACCTTAATGGGTATCTTCACTTAGCTTGATTTAACTCATATATTTTCCCTTTAATGAGATATCTCTATACATCACTATAAGTAGAATTGATCTTTCCCTAACCTTAATCTAGACAAATCCAATAAGATGCACACATAAGCATAAATTAAACTAGATTAATAATTGAGAGTTTTGGGTATGACAATTCAATACCTAATGCCAAGATAGCAAATTAAATGTGAAGTGGATAGGGATACTTAATTGCCAAATGAGAAGGTGTTTGGTGAAGATTGTAGACTGACTATCTCTATTCTAAAAATGATATCAATTTGTTTATGTAATGCTTCAAATTCTTTGTGGGTCTAGGTCTTTTTTGCATCTGTGGATCTATTCTCTACCATGTGGATCAAATCTTGTTATCTATATATGGTCTTGCTCTTTAATTTGTTAAATTTAACTTTGGTTGCTTTAGTATTTAGACTAGTGATGCTTATGAATACCTTTGGAGGACTATTGAATCACTAGAGAATAAGTTCTCCTAGGTTAGCCACTAGAAAAGGATCAATTGTGCCAATGCAAGCTTCAACCATGCAAATTCTTTGAGTCCTTTTAGTGCAACAATTTGAAATATTTTTCTAATAATTTCTACTTAAGATGAGAAAGGATGTTTGGAGGTAAGAGGATGTGAAATGAATGCAAATGAATGTCTTTAAATACAAAGACAAACAATTCATGCAAACATGTGTTTATTTGGCTCACAACAACTAGTTAAATAGGTGGAAGTTTTCCAAATTTGAACTTGAATGTTTTGAAATCAAGGGTCAAAATGACTACAAGACCGAGCTTGAGCTCATGCCCATAAGAATGATTTGAGATTTAATGGAACTGTAAATTATCTATAGGGAATGAATGTTTGATCATGGTGGGTATAATCAACATGATTTGTATCAAAAAGTATGTAAAGATAGATTAAGTGCTAGTAGATGTATGGAAATGAGTATATATGTTGATAGGTGAAGATTAAAGGAATGAGCCCAACTTTGCACAAGATTGCATCATTTGTCAATATGTAATTGTATTGAGATGCTCTCAAAATGGGTAGAAAACTAAATTGTAGTTGATAGGCACATACAAATTTTACCATGTTGATGATATGTTTCTATTCCAAGCATTTAGATAAAAAATTTAGTTGACAAAGCTTTATTATAGCTTGATTTACATCTCGCATCTTACACTTCATTCATGGACTATGTATATGCTTTCTAAAAACATTTCACTTTCATCTCTAACAAATATTTGCAAGGCAATACTATTATTTTAACATCAAAATAACTTTCATGTAATTATATATACTTATTATATCATCCATCACGAACATGAGACGCATTATATTAACACTATTAATCATCAACACATAATCAAACATAAACAAAGAATCAAAAGAAATACACTAAATTAAGAAATCCTCCACGTGTGATATTGAAATTACTTTTATAAAGATAATTCATTAAAGTTATCTATCACTAGTTATGAACATATATCGTTCACACCCCATTATGATTAAAAACAACTTCCAAAACTAGTTCTAAAAATGCTAATAATTATATGAATCATATAACATCTAAATCTCCCACATCATAGCAATATATAATAGTATAATCACGAAAGTATATAATGAGTCAAAACTTTTTTGATGGTACATTTACGAAGGTACATAGTAAAAATCAAAGAGAGTAAATAACTTAGAAAAGAAACTTCCCAAAGATACACAAGGGAAAGAACAGTCGTACTGTGCAAAGACTACATCAAAATTAGCATCGCTATATGACATCTTTGTTAATACTGTGCTGCGTATTACTCAGAATACTGTGCTGCGTATTACTCAGAAAGCTCCAAACCGGCCACCTTGCGGAAGTCATAGTCACTGTCATAATCTAGGGCTATCTCCATTACTCCGCTCGCCAAATACTTTCGCAAATACCTACCAATTTCCTGGACCTGAATTTTACCATTTGTTTGCCTGATGGAATGAGAAGCCACATCCTCCACATCAAAACCAGTACTCAAATTCGGCTCTTTCTCTGTCGTGGTGCTCCTTGAGCTGCAATCCTTGTCCTCGCTAATTTTCCTCTTCCCTGTTGCGGATTGAGGCTGTGTCCTCTGCGTGTCCTGCTCAGCAACGACTTTCACAGGGGAGCTCCTTGAGCTGCAATCCTTGTCCTCGCTAATTTTCCTCTTCCCTGTTGCGGATTGAGGTTGTGTCCTCTGTGTGTCCTTCTCAGAAACGACTTTCACAGGGGGGCTCCTTGAGCTGCAATCCTTGTCCTCGCTAATTTTCCTCTTCCCTGTTGCGGATTGAGGTTGCGTCCTCTGTGTGTCCTGCTCAGCAACGACTTTCACAGGGGGGGTCCTTGAGCTACAATCCTTGTCCTTCCTTATTTTCCTCTTCCCTGTTGCGGATTGAGGTTGTGTCCTCTGTGTGTCCTTCTCAGCAACGACTTTTACAGGGGGGCTCCTCTTGTTCCTGCGAGGGGAGGCAATATTCTCAACCCTCGGCCTTTTCAATTGCGGCTTTTTTCCACCATTGAGGGTTGTCTGGGGATGCTTTCGGGCGTAGTAGCGCAAGCGCTGGCAAAAATGCTTCTCACAGTAAGAGCTGTCGACCATGGCAAGAAAAGGGCATCTCCATCCCCTCCCATCCGATCGCCCGCACTGGCGCCTATAGGGAACAGTCCCGCCTTTGCCTCTGCCTCCGCCTCTGCATCCCCCTTCCGCTTCTGCTTCCGCCTCACCCTCCCCTCCCTTCCGCCTCTTCATCACAACTCTGTCAGATTCGGTGCCGAAGAGAAGCCCTAGAAATTTTTTTCCTCGTTGAGCCCTACCTATCAAATCTCTCTTCCACAAGTATTAATCATGCAGTCTGCTTTACAGCGCTTTTCGTCGGCGGTCTTGCCGACGGCCGGCCAATCTGAAATCGTTCCAAATTTGAGGTTTTACATTCTGGAAAGAGGATTTGTAGAGAGGTGCAGAGCAGAAGATATAGAGAGATTACGGGGCCGACCTGGCGGCATGAGCGGGATTAATGGAAAAAATCTTCTTTGTAAGTCGTGATCGAATTGAAACAAAAATCTGGGCGTGCACGACACCGATTACCTTGAGTCACGTATCCAAGACAGTGAAGAAATTTGCAGGAACTGAAAAAGCAAAATTCAATTATTTTTACACTTCGGAGTCCCCTTTTTCTAAAGGGTTGGCTTTGCGTTGTTTTATCTTCCGTTTAACATTAAATGTAACACGGCTGCTCATACAAATTCCAAAATGGCGAAACAGGGAAAAGGATCGTTTAGAATCTTCTCTATTTTGGTGGAGCTAATTTTGGTGGGTATATTTAGAAGCCAGTTGGAGATATTCTCATACAAAGATTTAAAACTGTAGAGGGAAAAGGATAATTTAGAATCTTATACTCTATTTTTGGTGGACCCTATTTTGGTGGGTAAACAATTGTTTAGAAGATTTATATTGAAAGAAATCTACTAGGTGGCTCAATGATTATTTTTCCTTCTTTTTTTATTAGCCACCAATTTTCCCCTCAAGGTTTATCACCAAAATTGGCATTATTGATATTATTTATTAAATACATATAAATAAATAATAATTTGCATATTTTTAAATGGCTACTTAAATGAGTGAAGATTTTTTTATTGCTTGTGAGGGGGTATCAGCGACCCTTGATGACCAGATGGCAGAGTATCTTGGGTACCCAAAGGTAGTGAGGGAGGCGAGACTAGATCCCTTGAGAGGACCGGCCCGGCTTAAGCGATCCAAGGTGGAAACCCGAGGGCTTGAGTCGAGACAAGGACCCGATGGGAAGCTATTACAGCCAAGCCAACTCACTTCACACAATAAGAAATGCTTAAAATAGTGAATTAAAATTCATACAGGGCCGCAATTCCCTAAATTACTCTTATAAGCTAAGCAGCTGAATGGGGACTTGCCCTTAAACTAGTTATCCAAGGGAAAATAGGTGTCTCTACTATTCTAAATATGACTTAAACTAGTTGTCCAAGGGAAAATAGGTGTCTCTAGTGTTAGTGTTGGAAGGGGATGCAGTCCCTACTTTGATAAATCTAGGTTGCTTACAATTAATTTAGATTTAAATATTTAGTATTAGAAAAGATAATTATATAAGAAATGTTTATAAAATTGAGTGATTTTAGATTAAATTGTGTGTGTTTGTATGCCATCATTATTTTGGATCATACAAGTCAATATTGTCATAATGTGTTGGTTTAAATGTGTTGTTGTTCTTGTCATCAAGGTTCAAACTTCATTGGGGTGTTATTGTTGAGTGTTTATGTTGTGGATGCAGTACCCCATTTGTGACATCATTGGTTCATAGCTTTAAGTAAAAAATGTTTACCCCTTTATAAAAATTTTTGCTTCGGATCACACATGTATAGCAAAAGATTACACTATAGAAACCAATTCATTAAATTTGAAGATATACTTATCTCTAAAAAGTGTGATGTTGTGTCAAGTCTTCAAGGATTGATATGCTCTCCTATTTGGTAGTTGCTATTTTGTTGTTGGTTTTTTTATTTTATTTGTTATAGTGTTGTCTTTTTGTTGTTTGTTTGTTGTTAGTCTAGTTTTTTAATTATGCTTTGTATGTTGATTCCTTGTTAGGAATCAATGTTTCCTTTGCCTTTGGGCTTTTGTAAGGATAAGGATCCTTGATATTCATTTTAATATAATACAAAATATTTCAGATCACATTGCATTACATATCATTAGGATGAATAGAGAAAAATAATAATTTAAAAACCACACACAATTTAATCTAGAAGTACTCAATGCAATAATATGGACTCTGGAAACATCATATATCCAAAATGTTAAAAACTAAATTAAAAGAATTAACCATTTCATTTTTAAAATTATGATGAAAAATTGAATGTTGATGTTGTGCATATTTCACATGTTGATGGTACATAAACCAATGCCCATGCTTTAAGGAATGTCTTGAGTTATAAAGAATAAAGGAATTATTTGTGATTCAAATCCGCACCCTTGGGGTTCAAACACAAGTGCCTTGAAAATAATCTAATGTGGGATCATCCTATAGCATGCAAGATTGATCTAGCTAATTGTGGATTGCTAGAACCCATGTCATCCATATCCCTAATATCTACTAATGTTTAAGGATTGGAAACATTGAAAAATATTGTAGGGAGAATTCTAGATCGCAAGGATTGTGTTCTCTTAGGTCAAGCCCCTTGATTAGATTGGCCTTATGAGTATGGATGAATATCAAAGTGTAATGCCTAGCTTAAAATAAACTAGGACATTAATGGAAAAAATATGACCAAACAATTTTTTTGCATTACAAAAATGGTGTTTAGCAAGACACACAATAAAATTGTGCACTCTAAGTGTCATAACAACATGTGGTGACACACTTGACATACCCACCAATGCATGATGCACAATGCCACAATAGAAAGTATTAAGAATACCATGGTTGACACAAGAATGAGGTATGGGGAAGAGACAAGGTTCCCAAAACCCTTATATTTACCTATCCAATCATCTCTACCAAAATGTTCATTGGGTTACAACAAGGAGAGCAATCAAATTGCCAATATCATAACCCTTAATTAGAGGTCACTTTAGCTCCTTGATCCTCAAATGGGTATCAAAATTTTTATAAGTTTGATACTATATCGAATTACATGGAAGTCCGATACTCGACAAGACTGGTATGAGAATTCACAAAATTATGATACCCCAACGAGCTAGTATCAAACTTCATGAAATCCTAATATCTTAACATGTTGGTATCAAACTTTAGAGAATTTTGATACCCCATAGGCCAATATTGAACTTCAAAGAAGTTTGATACCCCAATAGGCTTGTATTGGGCTTCATGGAAGTATGATACCTTAACATATAGACCAAAACCAAAATAAACATTAAGGCATACAAAAACTAGTAGATTTAATTCCTTTACTCAATGAGGTTAACTTCCTCGATTTATGAGCTATTAAGAAAAAACCCAAGGGATTGTGGATGCCAACTTGACTACATGAGAGTCTCCTGAAGAGTATAGTTCCCAAGAAATAAGATAAAGTGCATCACTAGCTCCTAACACAAGGGAAAGAACTAGAAGACAAACACAAAAAATTGAAACAAAATTCCTTCCTTATTCAACACCAATATTGAGATGGGCCCAAAGAAAATATAGAAATTTTAACCATTAAGATAATACAATATAGATTCACCCATAAACCTCCATAAATATAATTACAATATAAGTTAATTTAATCCAAGCATGCATAATCATCATGATTTCAACTTACAAATTGTAGTCTAGAAAATTGTCACCCTTAACAATTTCACACTATGTTTTGGCCCCCCTAAATTATTGAGCTTAATTGACCCCATAGTGTCCTAAAATTATGTATTCTAGAGCTCATTTGTAGAATTTTTCAATAAACTACAAGCGTTGAATAAATGTATCCAATTCACGTGTTGACCCTGACAATGAGTGTCCTAGAAATTCAGGTTAGGACCCATTCGCCCATGGGAAAATGGGTCCCCCTTCTTAGCCAAGACCCATTTTTGGACATGTTGTTGGAGGTAGTTTAACATTCAAAATTCAAATTGCAAGTGTTGGCTTTTGGAATCTAATTTTTGGAAAATTAAATAAATGCCTATAAATACCTAATATTTTCATCATTTGAAACTAGAAGTGAAATTAAGGAGAAAATATTATTGTCAAGAGAAAGTCAAGAGTAGCATTCCAGAGATTTATTACAACAATTCAAGATCCAAGCACCATGTCAAAGTGTGTGTGAGTTCATGTGTTCATGTTATCATAGTTTGTGAAGGCTAACCATTGTTGTAGGTCTCCAAAGCATTCAAGCATTCAAGTAAAGCAAGATCCAAATTCTTGAGGTGATGCACATGACTTCAGTCCTTCAAGGAAGCCATTGAAGGGTGATGAGTTGAACCATTTTGTGGTTTCATCATCCCTTCCTTTCAATAATCATTCCTATCATTGACATTGTCATTGTGGAAGTGGAAACACTTACACAAGGTTTGACTGAGGAAAGCCCCTAAATGGCCCAACATTTCCTCTCTTTGTGAATGTGTAGGATCTTAGGTTTGAGGAGGATCAAGGAAAATTTGAGAGCAATTCATTCATTGTTGAATTTGTTGTCATAAAATTTGTCAAGATACAAAAACTCACCTACAAAATTTATGATGATATTTCGACAACTCTACAAGTAGAAACAAGAATCTCATATCTACCATCAGAGGACCCCAAAAGTTGAGCAAGACACCCTATCAAAGACTCATTCACCATTGGTTGAATAAGTCCTTGTAGGCACAACCAAACTAATTTTTTGGCTAGGTATAATCATCTGGACCTTCCAAATCTGCTGAAACTTGACTATTTTAGTTTGTCAATTGTTTAGATCTTGCAATTTACATATTAGGGCACATTGTCTAATTAGGTTAATCATTCTAAATCAATTCTAATCCATTCCCATATTCAATTAGATGTAGATCTAGGTCTGATTGGCTCTCCTTCACAGTTGATAGTCAATCTATTCACCTTGTTGATCTACATCTTAATGTAACTTGGAAAAAGGCCCCTTGCATCCTAGGTTCTTTGCATGTTAGGACCTAGGATCCCTTTTTATGGTGAACCCAACATCTTACATCATAAAAATTTCTAAAATTGGAAGTCCTTCAAACCCTAGGTCTAGATTTGCATTATATTGTGTTGTATTGTGTATTTAGGGTTTCATTTTTGCATTATAAAAGCATAAAAAGACAAAAAAATTGCATTATATATTACATCATAGGTTGCTTAAAGGTTTGTTTCAATTATTTAGATCATATCTACATTCAAATTACATTCATTAAGTGGTTAAATTATTCATTGCATTTAAATTGCATCTTTCATTTAAGCCTAAAAAGTGAAAAATAGCATTGTTTTGTTTCAAGTTTGCATCAAATCATCATTTTTAGAATTTTGTATCTTAGACTCAGTCAATTGTTATATTATTATGATCTAGAAATTGCATTCAAAAATTTCCTTTATTTTTGCACATTTACATTTGAATTACATTATCTTAACTTGAAGAAATTTTGGAAAAATAGTCACTATTAAGCATGTCTGCAAACGTAAACAGTAACATTAAACAACAACAAAATTCAATTTTTCAATTTTCTAAATCCCTGTCCGGGACTTAGATGCCCCTGGGAATCCCTTTCCTACTACAGGTGTCTCAAAAAAACTATGCACATATTTTTATCTCTATACTTTCATTATGTTTCTACTTGTAGATGTTTGTTCTAAAATTATGAAATAATGTATTGCATGTGCAAGAAAGGTGCCATTTTGCATGATTTGTTGCAAATTTGGGGAAAAAATATTGCATTTCAAGTCTGTAGGTCAATTGTTTACATCATGTTCTAATTGCAAAAATCTTGTGTTATCATAGTTCATATTCTATTATCAAATCTTGTTGAATATTTTAAGGAACTTTTGTTACAAGCATATGAAAATGAGTTTGTTGCCCCTCTTTTATTATTTTTCATTATCCCTCTCCCACTATACCTCCTATGTGTGGGATGAAAGAGAATACAATCATTAACAATTATGACAATCATGTAATTCTTCTCTCGATACCTCTCTTACTTGTGATGAAGGTACCTTGGTGTTAGAAGACCTAATCATTGAGCATCACCAGAATCTTGTTTATTTCTCTCCCCCTACCTCTCCTACCTAGGAAGATATTGTTCTAGGAAAGAGGATTAAATAAAAAATACACGTCTTCCAAAAAATAGTGTGAATGTTAAATTCCTCGAGCTCCCTCTGGGTGGTTTTTTTTTCACTATGTACTGGCCCATGCCTCATCTTTTTGAACTTCATCCACTACTACCACATGTCTACCAGACACTCTCTGTAGGGAAGCCTTCCTTTACTCTCCTACCGGCTTCTACCATGATTCCATGTGTTATCACCACAAGAACTTAATTGCTACTTCCCTTCACTTTTCAATCAGGCCCCCTCCACGTGCCACGTAGCTTTCATTCGTGTACACTTTTAGTGGACCCGCGATTAAGCTTGATGGTAAAGGCTTGCTCCGTTTCTTCACCGTGGGGGATTTTCATTGCGGAGGAGGAATCAACAAAGCGGGCCCAACCTATTGCCACGCTATCTCTTTCATGGACTTCTACCATGGAAGGCGAGTGAAACAAGCCAGCCTAGATTGCCATGTAATTTACAAAGTATGCATTGGGTAGATGACACGTATCTGCGAGGAGTTTGTTAGGACCGCTTCCCATCATTGGAGGGATGCACATCACGATTGCAGCTGACTATGTTCCATGGCTTTGAATCTTTTCTATTGCAACGACCAAAGGAAATCATTGTTGTAGGAATCATTGCTCATGATACAAGATCTTTTCTTTTACTAGCCTGCCATGCGATGGGATTTTTATCTATATATGTTGCTTCTTCCTTCTAAAAATGAGTTGAGAAGATACAAAAAAGTTAGGTGAAAGTAAGCAGGCCTTTTATATTTCTTTTAGATTATTGTATAAGACTCTCAAACTATGCCATTGTTCAACCTTTTTGTTTTCTTAGGCTATTTGATAAAACATTATACTGTGCCATTGTTGTTCTAGATTGTTTATTTGCAAAACTTCTATGATTTAAATACAAGTTTGTTGGTTCAAATCATGTCTTTGAATCTTCTTTTCAGTAAATGTTTGTGAGAATTATTTTATGTCATTGAATGAATTATTCAAGTTTTCATCTTTGATTTCTGTTATTCTGGGACATAGAAGATTATTGAACGGGCCCTTAAATCACATCCAAAAGATAGATTTATCGTGCCTTACATCTAAATCTTGGCACATCGCCTTAGTTAGATCTTTATTTTTTATATTTGCTTCCTTTTCCCATTCTAAAACCCCAATTACAAAAGAAGTCGGCTTCTTTAAAAAACTAGAGGTCACTTAGTTTAGTGCAATTGGTCCCCCATTAACTGAGTTTCCCATAAAGGTTGTTACCTTGCCAATTTTTGGCATCAACAGAGAGTAAGATGAATTTCTTAGGTGAAGATGCTAAGGTGACATTAGATCACTACTTGATAGAAGATCATCAACAAGAAGTTAAATCCATTGAGGTTATGCACACATAAGTGACTATTAGGTGTCCTTTGATTATTGGACCTCC
>VDFB02153516.1:0-15385 GCA_007258455.2 Sequoia sempervirens | reverse complement strand
ACATCTCATTAGCCTATAGAGACCAACGTCATAGGCTAACCCTAACTCCCAGTCCACTGACTAGAGAGGGGACATTATAGGATGTCATTGATGTCTATAAAAAACAATTGCTTTAGCTTTAAAATATTTGAAAAAACCAAAAATAGATTTTTTTCTTCTTGTCTAATGCTTTTTATTTTTTTTTCAATTTTCCCTCATTTTTATACTGCAGATTTGGATTTTTTCAAGCACTGGTGCACTGCAAATATTTGAAGTTATATTTGAAAAATTGGGCACAATTTTCGAGAAAAAATTAATTGCAAGTGTTAAATTCTAGTTATTGCTCCTATGGCCTTGATGCTTGCATTTTTTGAAAGGTTTGGAGCTTGGTTCAAAGCAAACAGATTATAAAAAGTTAGCATTGAAAGCCTTAATAGCCCTCAGACCCCATGGGAGGATCCTGCCCCTCAACTTTGCTGGGGGTTGCTACCCCTAGATCTTGCTCTAGTTTTAGAAGGCAAAGCATACAATTATTTTGGGCTGCAATAGATGGAAAAGCAGAGTTTTTTCCATTTATTTGGCTTCAAATAACAAAAACAACATTTTTATCCCTGATTTTATGAATATTTCAGAGTTTTTAGTCTCCCGAGATTTTAGCAATTTAGATTTAGACTCAATTTTCACTCAAGAAACTGAAGATTAGGGTGGAGACATATTAACATTTGCTGTCTCTGATGCAAAATGTCATACCGTTTTCTTTTACTGGTAATGTTTATATAAATGATAAATTACAACTTCTTTAACTGTTTTTTGTTTTTATAATTTTTTTAATATTAATTTTTATATATTATTTTAATAGCCAACCCCATGGCTTCCACTTGACATCACCAAAATATGGAAAAAAAATTGCAATTGCAATCCCTTTGTACCCCTGTCAGTAAAGCTCAGAGAGACATTGGTATTGAGCACATGGTGATTATGATCAGAGCCCTGCATGATTGTAATGATTCTTGAATCCAAGGCTTTAGTAATTGAAGTAGCCTTTAAAGTGTTGATGGCTTAACATCAGTAATGTGGCAGAACATGGATTGTGCATGTCATGGCTGATGATGGCATATAGTGCAGAACAAAACAAAAAAGATAACCTGTAACTGGTTATGCAGCTACTTACAATTGCTTCTCAACTCGATGATGAATGTGCTTTCTAGAAACATTTAAAAGATGAAACTTTCTTTTTCTTTTAATTACTATTAATTATTGAGGGTGAATCAATTGAGGAGTTTCTCCCTGTTTTCTTCCCTCTTATAACAAATGAAAAAAGACAAAATAAAATAGGCAGTCTCCTTGGACTCGTTTTAGAGGCCCTCTTGGTAAGTCTTGAATATTAGTAAAGTCAAAAGTCTTTTTGGACTAGTTTTACTACATGATGTTAGGTGTTGTAATGTCCCCATTTTGTGACACCCTTTGTCAGTTGGGATTGTTTTGGGAACACTTACTATTTTTAGTAAGTGCTATTTTTAGCATGGGGTCTGGTACAGTACTCCAGTTAGTGGTGAGCCATCTCAAGCGTCTCAGTTTCTCTCCAGCTCAGGTTTCAGGGTGCATTACTTACTATTTTTGGAACTTACTAAAAATAGTAAGTCAATTAGGGTTGACCGATCTTGGCAAGCTAGCTCTGGTCAGGCTAGTCAATGTGCACATTCAGAGGATTAAATCACTTTGGGAGATTATTTTAATATTTGAGGCACTTTGGGAAATGTGTTTTTTAAAAGTGACTTTATAATGTTTAATTAAAAGGGGGACATAAGGGGACTCAATTAAAAATTAGACCATGGACGCCTAGTCTAATAACTTGAAGTTGTTTTTAAAGCCAAATATTATAATATTTCATTTGGGCGCCCAAACTATGGAGAAAGATTTAAAATTAATTTAAAATCAAATTTATGGAGTTTTTGGAGGCAAACTAGCGTTGCTGGAGAAAACTTATTAAAAGTTAATTTGGAGGCTTTTTTCATTATGGATGTTTGAATATTGTGATGCTGTGGGTTTGGAGCTTGGCTCTGAGCTGGATTTTGACTTGTGGAGACGAAAACCTCTTCAAGATCGCCTCTCTTTGTGTGTGAAAGACCACATCAAGTGAGGATTTGGGGGAGCTTCATTCAGGAGCTTCAAATGTGCTTTCAGGTTGCAGATTTTTGGTTGTAAGATGAAGATTTATGATACATTTTGGTGTGGAAGTCTATGGTTTGGCTTGTTTAATCTTGATAATGATTTTTGGAGCTGATTAAGGCAGATTGGAGTGTTTTATTTGGTTTCTTTTCAGAAGTTCGATTCAGCCTGGGAATGCATATTTTCACTCATAAGTCTGAAACAGGGATGGTCATCTAAATGGGTGTTTGACTAAATGATTCCCCATGCAAGGGCACACCTTTCAAGTACTTGATCGAATTTTTTAGTGAAGCAACCAATTTTTTAAAGAGGGTCGACCCTCCTTGCAGGTACGGCCTTAGGGAATGCTGGTTACCAGTTGTTGCTGCTCCAGTTTAGGGCGTGGGTGATTTGTTTGGAGGCCATCACTGTTGCTCTGGTGGTATTAGTCATTTTGATGAAAGAGGGAGCCTTCTTTGTTGCTGGTTGTTGCTCTTGCTGTGGGGGTTATTGCTGTAGCTGTGCTTATTCAAGGCAGTGCTCCTCTCTTGGTCTTCTCTCATTCTTAACGAATCATCCTGGAAGCTGGTTTTCTGAACCTTCTACAAGTGCTGGAGAGGATGTCTTAACCATGCTGGGTTGCTAGGACAATTCTTCAAGTGTTGGGTGAAGTTAGTGCCCTTCTAAAAGGACATATCTGCTGCTGGGTGCTTGAAAACAGGTCTGAAAATGTCCTAAACTGAGTTTGAAGTAGTTCTCTCTTTGACTGTAATAACTCTGTTTTAAAAATCAGATTTATAGTAGCCTTTGCAATACTTCTATTCAAGTTTCTTGGGCACTTCTTGTATTGCTGTTTGTGTTCTTTCATGAATTATCAATGCACATGTAAGTCCCTTCAAAATCATTGCAAAAATCTTTCAAACCATCATACAAACTCTTCAAGAAACTTTCAAACAGCAAACTGCAGTCAGGGGAAGGAATAAATATTTTTTTTTTTTTTGGGGTAGATTATTACAGGTGTAATATTAGTAAAGTCAATATCCTACTTAAGAGTGCATTCATGTTTTTGGTATTTTACCCATTTCTGCATGTTAAGTTGAAGTAGAATAATCTTTTCCCTGCGAAGGTTATGCTACTCTACAATTTTGTTGATGGAAATTAGTAAGTTACCATCGATCTTATTATGTTGTCATGGGCCTTCCAACAGATGGAACAGGGTGGAGCCTATTGTTAAGAGTCACAAAATTTTCCCTTTAAATTTTTAATAAGTTGGTAATTGTTTAATTTTGTACTTTAAGATCTGCTTTAGGCTGTGCTGATAAACTTTTATTAAATTAAATGTGAGGTTATTCTTATTTAAGTATAAGATTTCTGTTAGGTGTTCTTCTATTAGGTTTGAATTCCTCATTGTTAAGTTTAATTGCAGCTCTTCTTAAAGGGACCTAACAACATCATGAAATATTAATTTTCCTGGATAATATTAATCTTCTTTGGTAACCTGAAAATGTACTGTGAAAGTCTATGCACCCAATGATAATTTCAGATGGTTACTGTTATTCATCCACAGGTTGGAATGTTTTAACGTCAAATTAGTTTAAGGTTTTTATTGTCGAGTTCTTTTTTGTAGCCATGCACCTGTTATTAATTTTTTTATTTTGAGTCAGTTCTATGTGGAGTTTGGAAATTTTAATTGGCTCTCTTTTATTATTTTTTGTTGTGGAGACAATTACTTCCTAATTTGTAAGCCAAGTTTGTAAATTAATTGTACATCGAAACATACATAACTTGACATCTACTTTGTTTGAGCATCAGAGCCTATGGTTCAGATGAAAACATTTGTTTATCTGGCAAGTGGGAATTTTATGGTCTAAATCTTCTCTATCTACATTTTCTAGAATGACTTTTATCAATGGCCAATTACCAATTTATCATGGCTGTTTCGTTTAGTCACATGAAGCTTAGCTAAAATTTTAACTTGCATATGTTGCTTTAAGTTCCATTTACAAGAATTCTGATATGATATTTGCTTTGATATATTTTTAGTAACTTTTTCTTGTTGATTAAACCTAAATTAGACATGAATTAATGGAATTAATTATAAAATCTTTTCTTATGCTCTCATTAGATGTATGGACTAGCATGTTAGTGTGTAATTTTATCGGTACTGCAAAGATGTCACAGTCAAGATGCTTCTGGTTACAATCTCTACTTATGCTTTTTGGAATACTTGTTATTGACAGACCCCTGTTGAACCACCTAATTGGGAGAATATTTTTGAAGACACAAGATTACCCCTTATGGTCGATATTGGTTGTGGTATGTCATGCAACCCTCAGTAAGTATGACATCTTGACATCTTGATTCTGTCCTTGCCTAATAGCTTCACTGAAGTTTTGTACCACTCTCTCATGTACATTTTACTGAAGTTTTGGGCAGTTCTTTTTTATGTTCCTAAATCCCCTAAAGAGAGTCAAAATTTTGAAAATAAGATTTAATCATGAAAATATAGAAAGACAATCACATAAATAATTGTAATAGTATAGATTCCCAAACCATTTCTAAAATCTTCCCTTTGTTTTTTAATAACTCCCTTCACTTGTGATTTATATAATTGTATGCAAACTTGAGGAAAACCACACACTCTTTGTAATATTTACTTTTTAGCTTTTGGTCAAATTTTAGGGTCACATGGAAACACGCCCCATCTCCCAAACCTTGTGGCCCTGAGACATGAGCATGGAAGTGGACATTCCTGATTTTTCCAGTTTTCCCCAATTCAGATTGTGCATCCAAGGGTTGCACTGTTGCCATTGGGAAATCAGATTGAGTGACTAAATTTGGTCCAGCTTGATGATTTACCATCCGGTTCTTGCAAGAACTTTACAAAGTTCTCCAGTGATGGTTCCCCTCATTTGGATGAAACACTTGATGGTCTTCACTTCTATTTGTGGAATTCTTGGTGTAGCACATGAAGATTATTTGTGAATAGCGTTATCCACAGCTGCAGATTGGTTTCAACATCTTCCAGCCAGATGTATCACTAATTGGAACAATCTGAGGACAAAGTTCATTGCTTGATTCAAACCTGCAAAGGACAAGCACAAGTTAGTTTCTCTGCTCTCAAATATTAAGAAAAAAGATACAGAGCCCATGTATGACTTTGTACCAAGGATCACCAAATTGACCAACAGAATTTGAGTGGCTACAAGCCCTACTGCAGCAAACACTCAATGTTTCTTTATGAACACTTGTAACTTGGAAATGAAATATGAACTAAAGAGAGTGCACCCCAATAATCTAGATGATTCAAGCCAGAAAGATGAGAGAAGAAGTAAGTAAAGAGTCTTGTACAGTCATCACAAGATAATATATTAAGAATCTCTTGTAGATGCTAGCAATGAAGTTGTAACACTCAATCTGATCTACAGTTTAAAAATGTAAACTAACTGCTAGTTTCAGCTGAAGTGTAACTAACTAGTTTTCATGCTAGGGTTTTCATAGCATTTAAAATGGAAAAGATAAACAGTTTTAATCAATTACATCATATTCAATTCCTCAACTAACTTTTTAAATTTCAGTTTCAGCTGAAAAGGAATCAACTAACTAATTTCATTTAACTGAAAACACAGTAGAACAATAACTAACTTTTCTTTGCTTTCGAAATGTAAGAGCATATATTGCAGCTATGAAATAAACCTGCTTAATTATAACTGAAATTAAGGAGAAATAGTCACAAGAAAATACAGTCTGAAGGCTTCCTGCTGGAATGCTGCTCAGGACTCTTCTGTTGCCAAGGGAAAAAGAAATATCATCAAGGGCTTTTCCGCCCAACCGAAGATCTACTGGTCTCCCGTGTTTCTTCAACTAAAGAAACCTGACCCTTCACGAGGGTAATCAACAAAGAATCACATAATATCATCATGCCTCTCATGCCTCTGAGCCTGGTGTAAAGGACCTATCCCACCTAATCAATCCTTCACTATGGGTAACTCCCAACTTGAAAGATCACTCTGACTAGGGGTATATCTGGTACTCGATAGTTGACAAATGCTCAATCTAGCATCATACCTTGGCCAAGGATTTTATTTTTACTGGCACTCCTATGCCATCATCACTCTCACCCTTGCTCGACATGAAAATTCTTGGTTCATGGCTTATATTTTCATAATTTGGTTTAAAAACATTTTCCTTATTTTATGTTGTTTTCTTAAGCATTTAAGATAGAGACTAGATTCTTTATTATTTCTCTTCTTGAAGAACAAACTGCTTATTCAACAAAAATAGCGGAATAGGAAGAACTTGTTCGAGAAAGAACCATGTAGACCCTTAGCATTGATTTGACAAGAAAAGAACTTGGAAATTGCACTTTCGACCCAATCGCGGAGTTAAATGAAGGAAGTTGTAATACAACTTATAGACATATGATCCTGAGGCATTTTAAGAGATGGTCAAATATGCATTCAGAAACAAACCCTGAAATCCACATGAATATCCGCAACAAGATCAAAAGAATTAATGGTTTTAGGACCAAAGGAGAGGGGGAAAAAAAAACTTTCCTCCCGGAGCTAAGCTCAGGAGAAAGAGGAATTAAAAGCGATTTGAGGGAACTTTCATTATGATAGAAATTGTGATTACTTTTTCGCATGAAAATGTCAGGGATTGTTCTTGTCATTAGTATTTATGATTTGAAGGTCCCCTTAAATTTTTGCAGTTAATTTAGACTTTTGGCTCAACAGCCCGACATCCTTCTGGAACTGAGATTTGACTCCAAGTCGGGCTCTTTACCAATTACACATTCACACAGATTATCTTGAGAATCCACTTGATATGAGCGTCGACGGGTAGAATGGAAAATAACAGAGTGAAAACAATAGATAAGCAACAGGATAATGGCGGAACTTGGATGAGGATCAAACAAGAGGAAGGCCATTTGGAAGAAGTGTATTCCCAAAAGAGAAATAAGAGAGAGAACTAATAGAGAATTTCGATACTGGCAGAGATCATGAAAATAAAGTTGCAGTTCGATGGATATTGGAAAAGAGACTCCAGTGATGCGAATGATGATAGAAAGAATTGCCAAGCCCCCCCAAAAGAATGCGATTGCATGAATAATGGAGAAGAAAACGAGAGAGAGAGAGAGCGCCCAAAAAAAGAAATCTCCTTGAATGTCGAGACTCCTCGCCTTCCCTCCATTTGTGACTCCAACATACTCTTCTTGAGTGTTTCACAAAAGAGAAAGATAGCATGATGGCGGAAGTTGCCACCTTCCCTCCACACCGTCGCCAAACATAAAGTTTTCAATAATTTAAATTATAATATCATTCATCGGTTAAGGAGATTGCCATTTTAATTTTAAACTAAAATAATTTAGGATAATACCTCCCAAGGTGTGGTCAAAATGAAATACATGACACCATGAGATATATGATTAAGCTCAATTTAAATTGACTTGCTTTGTCAACTGATTAATTAAATGAGATATTCGACCAAGGTTACGATTTCCAAATTAGCTATCTTACACCACTCGTGGCATGATGATAATTTTGATCCTTTGTTAACTACGTCCTCTACTTGATGATATTTCCTTTTCCCCTCTGGTGTTGACGATCTTGCATCCACTTGGCAAAAAGGAAATAAGGTTAGACTATTCCCATCATATATATATATATATATAAAGTACAAACTCATCTTCACATTCATTTTCACACGTATAAGAAAATATAAGAAATTCATTCACATTTGTCGTTACAACATATAATTAAATATTCTTTTCCCAATTTCACATTCTCATGACAATAGTTAATCACAACTAACATAACGACCATAATTTCATTGCCATAATAATGTTCATGATAGAGGGGATGTAACATACTTCTCCCCTGAAGAATCATCATCCCCGATGATTATTTATTTATAAACTCAAATTTAGATTCATACTTATATAGGGAGTTCTTAATTGTTCTTAAACAAATAAGGAAATTTTTGAAGGATTTCATCATAATCCTCCCAGGTGGTATTTTCTTCTGAGTACTGGTCCGACTGGACCTTGCATTGTACCACCTCACGGTTATGTAAGCGTAGTTGACGTACCTCGAGCACTCTAAGTGGCTCTATGGTGATCACCCCAAGGTCCCACACTTGCAAGGAATTCTAGTCAATCATATGATCAAAATCTGCATAATACTTCTTAAGATAGGAGACATGAAACACATTGTGCAATTTGGCGAGAGTTCGAGGTAGAGCAATTCTGTATGCTACTGGATTGATAACTTCCAGAACTTCAAAAGGTCCCACATATCTTGGGGATAGCTTAGAAGTTTTTCGAAATTTGATAGAGCTTTTCTGCGGTTGCACTCGCAAGAGAACTTTCTCTCCCACCACAAATTGTCTGGCGGTTCATTTTGCATCAGCGTAGCTCTTTTGTCGATCATTAGCTTCCTTCAACCTTTTTCTGATTAACTTTACTTGTTCTTCCATTTCCTGAAGCATTCCGGGTCCTAAGATGATCTTGTCCTCCATCCTGTTCCAATTGATAGGTGTTCTACATTTTCTGCCATATAGTGCTTCAAAAGGTGCCATTTTAATAGCTGATTGATAAGAGTTGTTATAAGCAAATTCTACCAAGGGTAAGTATTCTTCCCACTTATATTGCTGATCCATACAGTACATTCTAAGTAGGGCTTCTAAAATCTAGTTTACCCTTTCCGTTTGACCATCTGTTTCAGGATGATAGGCTGTACTAATATTTAACTTGGTTCCTAAAGCAAAAAATAGAGTCTACCAAAATCTAGATGTCATCCTGGCATCTCTTTTCGAAATGATCTTTTCCTATACTCCATGAAGACGAAAAATTTATTGTACAAACTTTCATTGCAATCCTGCAGAAGCCCCATGTAGAACTACGATATAAAATGTACCACTTTAGTGAGATCTATCCACTACCACCCGGCTAGCATTATGCATTTCCTTGTCATGGTCTAAAACAAAATCCCGCCACTAATGATTTGCCATTTCCAATCCGGTACACTGTGAGGTTATAACAATCCTGCCAGGTGCTAGTTCTCCACCTTAACCTTCTGACATTCAAAACATCTTGCAAGAAATCTGGCTGCATCCTTTTTCATTCCCTTCCAAAAATATAGAGGTCTGACATCGGCCAACATTTTGGTTACACCTGGATGACCTGAGTATGGTGCTATGTGAACCTCCTTCCATACCAACTTCCTTAGTTCTGTTGAGTTTGGTACATACATCCTGCCCTTATATCTTAAAAGTCCATCTGCTTCAATCTGGAAACCCTCATATTTAGGCTCTTCTGAGTTTGCCTGAAGAGCTTCATGAACTTGGAGGTAGAATTCATCTTCATTCAATTTTTGTAGTACTTGCGCTCTAAAATTTGTGTTGATTGACACCATGAAAGTTATATGTTTCCGTCGGCTTAGTGCATCGGCTACTCTGTTCTCCTTGCCCTTAATGTAACTGACCTCAAAATCATAATATGAAATTAACTCCATCCACCTCCTTTGGCGAGCATTTAAATTAGGCTGAGTGAATATATACTTTAAACCTTGATGGTCCGATTGGAGTTCAAAAGTCTTTCCTAACAACAAAGTAATATCATGCATATTTGCGGGGCGGAACAATAATAAGCTAACTCGGATCGTGGGGATTTTCAATTCTGCTCATACTGCTTCAACTTCCAAGATACATAAGCCACTACCTTCCCATCTTGCATTGATACTCTGCCTAATCCTTCACCAGATGCATTCGTTATGATTACCAAATGACCATTAGGGTCTAGTACTACCAAAATTGGTGCAGTCGATAATTTCTCTTTCAATGTATTAAATGCTTCCTGACATTTCTCTTTCCATTCAAATTCTTTTCCTTTTCTCTGAAGAGAGGTAATGGTGGGCGATCCTAGAGAAATTTCTTATAAACCTTAAAGTAATATCCAAACATTCCCATGAAACTTCTAACCTCTTGCACATTTTTCAGTACTGGCCATTCTACTATAGCTTTTAACTTGCGGAATCCACTGCTATTCCTTTAGCTGTTATTATATGCTCCAAGTGTTGTACCTCTTTTTGAAAGAAAGTGCATTTTGTTAATTTTCCATAAAGTTTAAAGAAAGTGCATTTTGTTAATTTTCCATAAAGTTTAAGTTCTCTCAATCGTTGAAGAACCACCCAAGATGCTGATGATGCTCATCCTCATTTTTGGAATAAATACTGTTCATTAGATTCAGATGTAACATCCTTACTTTGAGAATTTTGAAGAGTCCTTTATATCTAGGAGCTGGTTTGAAATACATTCCTTACTTTATGAAACTTTTCTTCTCTTAGCCAAGCATTGTGTTTACGGTTGGAATTTACTTAGCTTTTCTATCTGTTAATGGCTTCCACCAATCTTTCTTGATTGGTTTGATTTGTTTATCCATTTTTGACAACATTCCTGGACTAATGCTAATCCTGTCTTCTAGCTTACCTAGCTTACAGGAATACAACATCTTTTTCTGTCCAATGTTTCAAATGGAATCGTCTTGATAGTAGAATTATAGAAGTTGTTATAACAAACACCATAAAGGTGGATACTCTTCCTAAGTATAGCAATCAATCACTTTTAACATAGGTTTACCAAGAGTATTTCACCAAAGGTTAACATCAACCTCCACTTTTCTAGCTGAAAGGTTTTCATCAAGTACCAATTTCATTTATCTAATGCATCATTAAAATAAGCTGTTAAGTAAATACAAGAGAAAAGATCATAATTCCTTTTTGAGTTTAACTGTCCTCCAAAACTCGACATGACATTGAAAAGAGGGATTCCCCCTCAGTTTATATCTGAGCTCTAGTGTGTACCCCCACTTAACCAACTCAATATTTTCTAAGGATACCTCCTACTAAATGGAACAACTGGTTACAACTAAGTCATGCGGAGTATAATTAGGCCCGATGAGTGCACATAGTATTAGCAGAGCACTCACTATGGCCCATAGTTTTTATATATAAAGTTCACCACCACTGCTTTCGACTTGGAGGACTAATCACTGGAGCTTCTTGGACTACTGTCAAAAGCCCACATATCATAACTTTGCAGGAGTTTCTTTCTTTTGCAGGATTAAGAACTGCGGTGAGCACCTAAAATTTACTTCCTTACAGGATCCATCAGAGGCCCTTCCAGGACATAATAGAGATGAACATTTCATCAAACATTGAGAACAACCAAAATGTTCTTGTACAATAACTTAACTCAATATTAAAATATATAATAGTTTTTAATTTCCACAATAGGTCAAAATTTTGAGCTCATTTCCACCATCAAATCAAATTTTGACCAACTGGCCATAAACAATCTTCAAAATTCAGTGGCTAGACCATTTCAAAATTTAAGAAATAAAGCAATGGCATTCCTTGCTAGTATTAAAAGGAATTTTACCAAAATTCAATGAAGTTCAAAATCAGAGACACTTGTACCGTGACTGACTAAGTGTTCTTTCAGGAGTATAGATTGTTGCACTGTAATCAAACTTTCCAAAAACTTACAATAGGTTAGAGATTGCGTTATAAGCGCATCAAACAAATAAGTCCCTTAAGACTTTCATCATGCTCAAAATTTGCAATAATAAAGGTTATAACACATCCACTCCCATTTCCTGGAGTATCTATCGTTCATCGCTTAGATGACATATATAAAATTGTGCTACAGCTACACACAAAGATTACAATTGGAACACAAACTTCTCTTCTTTATTCCGCCTACAAAACTCTATTCCTTACTTCACTAAATAGGTTACTTGTTCAAAACATAAACAACTTTAGCTAAATACCTCAATGATGGTTATATTCTTTGTTGCAATTGTACTTTCTAACTCCACCAAAAGGAAAAATTCATAGTTCACAACCATTTGGCCAAAATGCCAGTAGAATAACTAATATCTCCTCCTTACAACTGTTATGATTTATCTTGCAATCTCCAAGCAGATTCTTAACAAAAGTTCAAAGAATGATTCTAATCCCGATCTTTATTCATCAAAATAATGCCTGATGATTGTCTTTAATTTTGTCCTCTTCCACATATTAACATATTTTCCAAAAGGCTTCATGTGGTATTAAGGATCTCGTATTTTCCTTTACTTATGCCTAATTATTTGTATATGGCAATTGGTTTTCTCATGAATCTCGGTGAACAAAAGTATTTCGTTCTATACGTTTTCTCATTGTGATATATCCTGCTTGGTCCTTTAGATATTTTATTCCAGCATGTTCCCATGAGTGATTCGAGATAGAATTCCATCTCTCATATGAGAGTCTTTGATATAATTTCTAGGATTTTTCAACACTCAGATGCTCCTGCACTTGATTTCTGGATCTTTCCATCCTTATGTTTTTGAGAAATAAGATTGTTCTTGAACTCCTACAAACACTGCTTTAACCAAGCTCTTAGTCTGATTAGTAATTGACCAAGGTTTCACCTTTCTAGTCTAAGTCTCAAAATCTTTTCCACTATGCAACCTTACCAGAATTGTTTTGCTCTTGAAGTTTTAACTCCTCAGTTGGCTTTCTCTTAGCCATTGACTTTGGTAAGTGCTAGAAAAACAGTCTTCCTGACAGTTTCCTTGGTTTTTCTCTATGCCTTTCTGGCATCAAACCAGTTTTAAACCTTAGCCAAACTGTTGAATGCTTAACGGATTTTCTTGTGATGAGCTCATAGGTCCATGTGTTGAAACCCGGTTTGCTTTGATACCATATGTAACACTCAATCTCATCATAATGAAAGTTCCTGAAATCAAGAGAGAGAACTAATAGAGAATTCGGATACTGGCAGAGATCATGAAAATAAAGTTGCAGTTCAATGGATATTGGAAAAGAGATTCTAGTGATGCAAATGGTGATAGAAAGAATTGCCAAGCCCCCCCAAAAGAATGTGATTGCTTGAATAATGGAGAAGAAAATGAGAGAGAGAGAGAGAGAGAGAGAATGCCCAAAAAAAGATATCTCCTCAAATGTCAAGACTCCTCGCCTTCCCTCCATGCGCGACTCCAACATACTCTTCTTGAATGTTTCACAAAAGAGAAAGATAGCATGATGGCGGAAGTTGCCACCTTCCCCCCACACACCGTCGCCAAACATAAAGTTTTCAATAATTTAAATTATAATATCATTCGTCGGTTAAGGAGATTGCCATTTAATTTTAAACTTAAATAATTTAGGATAATACCTCCCAAGTTGTGCTCAAAATGAAATATATGACACCATGAGATATATGATTAAGCTCAATTTAAATTGACTTGCTTTCCCAACTGATTAATTAAATGAGATATTCGACCAAGGTTAAGATTTCCAAATTAGCTATCTTACACCACTCATGGCATGATGATAATTTTGATCCTTTGTTAACTACGTCCTCTCCTTGATGATATTTCCTTTTCCCCTCGGGCGTTGATGATCTTGCATCCACTTGGTAAAAAGGAAATAAGGTTAGACTGTTCCCATCATATATATATATACATATATAAAGTACAAACTCATCTTCACATTCATTTTCACACGTATAAGAAAATATAAGAAATTCATTCACATTTGTCGTTACAACATATAATTAAATATTCTTTTCCCAATTTCACATTCTCATGACAATAGTTAATCACAACTAACATAATGACCATATCATTGCCATAATCATGTTCATGATAGAGGGGATGTAACAAAAGTTACCATTCTAAAGAGAGCTCAAGGCGAGTGATCGGGAAATGGCTAACCACAAAATAACCCTCCACATGGTTGTGAAAGAAGGCTATTAATTTCTTTCAGGCCTTCTCTGCAAATTAGAGGAATAGGCCACCCCTTAGTTGTCTCCCTTTCCAATGGATAGCCAAACTGGAGCAATGGAACAATTTTGTTTCTTCTATTGTAGTGATGATTATGAAGAGGAGACATGTCTGTAAATGATGAGAGCCCAAGAAACGTTCGTTGGAGAAACTTCAAATTTTGACTTGATACAGAATCAATTGAAATAGACAATGTGTGTATGACATTTTGGATTGAACTTTGTGGAGAGGAAGATTTTGTTACCAGTCATGCTCTCTTGGTTCAAATGAGATCAGCAATTGATAAGGGAAAAGTCAAATTTGAAGAAATAAGATCATAAAGCCAAACTGATCCATCTCCCTCTGATGTAATTGCAAGAGATAAGTTTACTACTTCATCTAAAGAATATGTTATTATAGGCAACGTGGCAGGTAAGCATGCAGATATCTCTCCATTGGAGGTCTTGAAGAAATTCTTGTGACAAAAAGAAAATCTAATTTGACATCTTAGTGACAAGCCAAGTGATGGTTCACATGCATTGTCTATCTTTGGCCTTGCAAATGACAAGCCTATGACAAACAATCATTGGCTCAATAAATGCATCTTGTAGTTGAGCATTTGACAACATCATGTCACTCAAAGTAATGAAATGTTTATCAGTGGTTCAACAAATGTGTCTTGGAGTTGGGAGCATTCGATAAAATCATGCCACTCAAGGTAATGAAGGCACTTGGATTGTCATTCACAAGGACTTCCATAGATTCTTTCCATGGAATTGAAATTTGCAACCCTAGTTAGGCAAATCAAAGATGTATTGGTGCCTCTTGCTACTCACCTTGTCAAAAAGATCTTCATGACTATTCTAATTGCCAATGTTCTAGATAATTACAAAATGCTTCTATCTTGACAATTCAAAAACAATCTTAGCGAGACCATTTCATTAGATTGGTCACATGAGATAGTATTGATGGGAAGTAAAATGATATGCCCACAAGTAGAACCCAAGAGGAGGCCACATGAATACAACTAGAGGAGGTACTTTTCAAAGGGCTATGGAGTATGCATTCCAAGACTTGAGAAACAAAGTCATTGTAGTATATTTGTATGACCTAACCATCTTCTCAAAGAAGAGAGAAGACCGCTATGAACATTTGAAACAAGCATTTGAAAGATGTAGGAAACATGATATTTCAATCAACCCAAAGAAGACAATTTGTGGGGTTATTGAAGGTAAAGTTTTGGGGCACATCATCTCAAAGGAAGATACAAAAATTGATCCTCATTGGGTAAAATCTATTTAAGATATATCACTTCCTAAAAGCAATCCAAATGTGTGATACTGCATGAGATCATTTCCTTGAGAGATTAGTTTATGATAGGAAAGATCTTCGTGGAACTCCAAGAGGGCAGCTTTCCTTTCAAAATATCAAGATGCAATTTCCTTCCTC
>VDFB02153515.1:0-14055 GCA_007258455.2 Sequoia sempervirens | reverse complement strand
ACAACAAGTTCATTGAAATTAGGATGTGTATGATGGAATGAAGGCTAAATGGAATGAAATAAATGCAACTAAGCTAAGAAATTGAATGATTAAATATGCAAAACTAATGAAATATGACTTGTTTGAAAAAACATGATGAAATGGAAAAATAAACTAGATGGATGAAATATGCAAAACAAAAAGAGATGGGAAAAATAAGAGTGCACTTGGGAAAAATATGATGAAATCTAGAATGTATTGAATGTTGATTGATGATCTCAAGCCAAACAGGACTCATTCACCACCTATGGCAAATCAATCCCTCTTTTGATGAATTCTTCTAGAAATAGGTTTTTGAATGCAAAGAGCTATATTCTAATGAAAAAAAAATTGGGCCCATAAATGGGACTCATTCACCATGATTAGTGAATCAGTCCTCCTTTAGAGATTTAAAAGGTCAAAGAATGATTATGTAGCTTCAGATCTACAATTCCACCTTCTATAGGTGTCTGCTTCAAATTCTGCCAGAATTAGGTCTAAAAATGACTTTTCCATGCTAGTTTGACTTGAATGAAGAGAAGAAGAATTGAATGAATTGGAAATGTAATCTTCAATTATTCTCAAGCTTTCAAGAGACCTAAATATACATGCAAACAAACAAGGAAGAGAAATTGTTGATTGTTAAGGCATGGGGATTTTCCTTGGTCAAACCTGTTTTAGGTAATTAAACCAAATTGATGAAATAAAGGAATGAAACATGAAATAATGGAATAAATTACCTTGCAATGATGATTGATCTTGTTGGTTCTTAACAATACATGTAAAATCAATCCTTGGATGGTTTAGAATGCTAATTTGAAGACTTCTAATGAGGAAACCCTAAGTTGCTTGAATTAAGATAGAAAATAGATGATGAATCAAAGATGAAATATATAATAATGAGTTGATTGATGTAAAATGAGGGTAAAAATACTTATTTATAGGAAATTGTTCCTTAGTACCCAATAATACCTCATCACAGGTTGACATATAGTGAAAGTAAACTTTAAATTTTACTTTTTCCCACTCAAAGGTCAAAATGGGGGTCAGATAGGACTCATTCACCACACATGTCAAATGGGTCCCACCTAGATGGGAATGATTCACCATGCATGGTGAATGGGTCCCACATGGATCCATCTGATAGCTCATAAGCTAGGAGATAAGGAAATATAATTTAAATTAACACTTTGTTGGGTTTTTGATCAATTAAAGCCTTGGGATGCACAATATGGGTTAAAAGAGGTCTATTAGTGATGATGTAGGGCTTGGGACACAAAAATCAAAGTGAAAATGTAATTAAATACACTTTACAACACTAAAATGAGGTCCACATAGCCTAGGAAGGCACAAGAACCAATGTGAATGTGTAAAACACACTACAACACTAGTTTAACATTAAATTTTCTTTACAAGCCTTCTAAATTGATGTAATGATGTAATTAAACATGTTTTATAATGTTGGATAGGTTCATTAGGTCTAGAAAAGTTGAAATTCCTTTACAAGATTGTATAATACCTTTACAAGATGTCAATAAACACATTTTATTTAGTTTGGAAGGGTCCAAGCCCTAGTGTGGATGCATAAAATTCCTCACAACACCTAAATCAAGGCCTCAATAAGTCCATTTATCATGAATTATCCCATGTCAAGAAAAGGGTCCTTTTTTCTTTGGCACAATTTTCAATATTTCTTGAAATAGAAACTTGTATGTAGGTGATAGTTGAATGAGTTTCCATATGGATATATTAGCAAGAGTATTCTTAAGATCTTCAAATATATTATGAATAGGTGAGCTAGGAGCACTAGGAGAAATATTTTGTTCCAGTCGTAATGAAGTGGGAGGGGTTTTCAATTTCCTACATGTTTGAGCAAAAGTGTTATATCTTAGTTGTTGCAAAACATTGTTAAATTACATCCTAGATTTCAAGAAATATCTTATTTTCTTATGTGATTCACTAATGGGAGATGACTTAGGAAGGTCATTAATTAAAGGAGATCTAGTTTGTGTCTTCTTAACCTTAACAAGGTTGTGCTTATTGGCATGATCTCTTAGTGAAGAGGAGTCTAATGTCACTTCATCATCTTCATCTAAGTTTCAACCCCATCTCATGTGTCAATGTTCAGATTTTCTTGCACCATGATATCCTCCCTAGGAGGAGAATTTTAGGAGAACTACAAACTAAATGTTCATATTCAAAGGTTGTTTCTTCTAAAATGACTTCATCGCAAGTAGGGATAGATCAATGGTTTATTTTTTTGGAAAAACAAGGACATACAACTGAGAGGAGGATGAATCAGTTGCTAGAGATTTATCAAACTTTTCAACCTTAACTGTTCTTAGATTTGATGAATTAGCAATTAACCATAAACAAACTGCACATTAGAGACACATAGAACACCAAGATTTTTTACGCGGAAACCCTTTTAGGGGAAAAACTATGGTGGATGTTAGTCCACAATATTATACCCTGTTAAAAGTATAATGAGAATAATAAGGGGAATGCACTTGCATTCAGGCACACTACCTAGAGCTCACTGCTCAATTACAAAGGAAGGCTCACTGCCTTATAGATAAATATATTTGTTCCATAGGGTGATGAAATGAAAGAATAGCTTCTCCACAAAGCCTTATTAGAGTTCTAGTTTAGGCACATAAAACTTATTCTTCACACTTTGCACAAACTCCTCCACACTCGGCTCTGCTATCGAATGATATGATCAATATTCACACTCTCACACTCTCTCTTGAATTCTTCTCTTCACTCAAAACAAACTCTCTTATATATCCACAACATAGATTTACAGTAACAATCAGTTGGCTAAAAGTAAAATATAAAAATGTAAAAAAATTACATGTTGTTGGCCTGATTTACAATTCAATTGTGATATTCAAGGATTCACAACATTCAAATTGTGATTTTCAACCTTAACTTAACTTATTATTAGATTTGATGAATTAGTAATTAACCATAAAAAAATAGCACATTAGAGACACAAAGAACACCAATATTTTTCACATGGAAACCCTGTTAGTGGAAAAATCATGGTGGATGTTAGTCCACAATATTATACCCTGTTAAAGGTATAATGAGAATAATAATGGGAATGCACTAGCATTTAGGCGCACTACCTATAGCTCACTGGTCAATTAAAAAGGAAGGCTCACTACCTTAAAAGCAAACAGATTTGATCCATAGGGTGATGAACTGAAAGAATAGCTTCTCCACAAAGCCTGATTATAGTTCTAGTTTAGGCATAGAAAAATTCTTCACACTTCGCACAAAATCCTCCACACTCTGCTCTATAATTGAATGATATGATCAATATTCACACACTTGCATTTGCACACTCTCACCATCTCTCTTGTATTCTTCTCTTCACTCAAAAAAAACTCTCTTATATATTTGCAACACGGATTTACATCAATAACTCTGTCAACCAAAAGTAAAATATAAAAATGTAAAACATTTACATGATTTCAACCCAATTTATAATTCAATTTACAATGTGAATCAAACTTAGTCAGCCAATATTGAGTTATGCCCCAAATCAACATCTTCAATCACGTTGACCATTCAAATTGTGATATTCAAGGATTCACAACACGTTACATTCACCATGTTGGCAAGGAACAAGAAAACTAAACAAGCAAAGGAAAAATCACCATCCATGAACACTTTGATCAACACGAATGTACCACAAAGATAGAGTATGATCTAGAAGCATCCACAAGCATCAACAACCATCAAAGAAAATTTCATAGAGAATGAGCTTAATAAAATCACTCCAACTTCAATCAAGAACACTAACGGAAGTCATAGAAAAACTGTCAAAACACTTCTATTCACAACACAATCAAATCTTCACATGGACCTCTAAAAATTTTAGTGGATAGACTAGATACACTCATCATGAAACCATTTAGACTGCAGCACCTAATGATCGACATAATAAACAATTCACCTTCATGGTCTCCATAGTTCCATTGGCAACTTGAAAAACTTCCTTTAACAATTTTCTCAATATCCTTGACATATCTAGCTTCTAATATGATAAATTCTAATAGTGTTTACATCAATGAAAACCACATATTATGAACACAACCACAACATCCAACATAATTTTCTTGTTCATCAATGATATTATTGTCTTGAACTCCATAGGATTCTCATGGCTTTCATTGATTGTGTTTTCTAACATCAAAGTATCTTCTTCACCACTAGGGAAGATACTAGAGAAGAACAAATGTGATTTGTCAAAATTGTCCATAATTTCACTCCTTTGTCCCATAATGTCTAAACCAAAATAGGATAGGTGGGGGAGAAACATAAGAGGGTTTTCATAATTTAAAGGTTTACTTAACTAACACCAACTGTATCAATGGATTTATTTTGAGGATTAGAGTGTGAGATAAACTAACACATAAAGCATGTAATCCAAAGATCCTATCAAAAACAATGAAAACAAGTACAATTATACCTTTGATTTGCATGAGTTTCCATGATTCACCTTGATAGTACCTTCTTGCTTGTTGGTTGACGTGTTGCCCTCAGATTCGACGTGCGAGCAATCTGAAAATAGATGTCTATGTCCTACACCAAGCTTTGAAGGATTTGCACAAATGCCTAATGCCTATGTCTATGACAAAAATAACTCTAAAATGTCAAATTAATCTAAGTATTAATATGCCAGAATATTGTAACCTATGTGCCTCTAATGTCTAAAATATTGCCTAATGCAAAAATGAGAGGAAAATGACATTTTATAGAAAATGCCATTTTGAACAGACGGATGAGATTGATCTTTGATAGAGACCTAAAATCAGAGGTCCAAATTAAATTTGATAATCCCTAATCAGGGTTAGGGAAAAATCCTTAAGTGAGCGGTCAAGATTTCATCTAAGAATATCGAATCGGCGGTGGAGAATAAATGAAATAATTAATTTAGAAAATAAAGATTTTTGAAAATCAAGAGGATAAAGACTGCCTGATTTGTGAGATTCGAAAAATCAAGAAGATAAGAGTTGGACTAAAGATCAGATTTGGAAAATCAAGAATCTGCCTGATTACTTGATTTTTAGGAGATTAGTTACCATTTTGAATTAAATTAATAATGATTTTGTGAGAAATAAAAATAATTGATTTTCAATTATTTACCAAAATGGATTGTCCCGATTAAGAATGTGATGACATTTTAAATAATTTATTTATTTAAAATGAGAGGATATAATTTTGACAATTAAATAATTAAATATAATTATTTAATTTAGCGAGTAATTAAAATTAATTAAATTAATTAATCATTTCATTTAATTATGACAGGTTAGTGACATTAAATAAATAAATGAAATTTCATTTCTTTAATAACCAGGAAAATTAATGAATAAAGATAATTAAACAAATTTAGAAATTTATTTAATTAGAGGAAGACTTAGACAATTAATGACATATTTAATAAATAAATAAAATTTATTTATTTAATAATCATGAAGAATAAGGACATGAATTAATTAAATAATTATGAATTATTTAATCAATAGTCGAATGTGGACCAAGGACATAATTAAATGTCATAATTATGCTAGGATGAAAGTGGTAAAAATGAAGCTTACTTGGGCCTAGGTCATTTTTAAGTGTCTACACCAACATATCCTCATCATTATCACAAGAGGAGAATATGTTGGGGAGATGAATGTAGAGTAGGTTTCAATGGTCTCTTTTTTGTCTTATGTTATCATCATGATTACTTATCGCTATTTCCTCGTTTAGTAATGTCTTGCATAATAGGAGAGGTAATAGGAGAGAAACAACTCAGGTTCTCAAAAATCTCATCAATTAGTTCTTCTAATGCTACAATATCTTCTTTACAAGTAGGAGAGCTATTATGAGAAGAACAAATGTGATTGTTATGATTACCTAAGGTTTATTTCACTAGACTAACCTCACTCTTAGAAGGGATACTAGGAGAGGGATCAATGAAGAACAAAAACAAAGAGGAAAGGACCTCATATTCATATGCACTTAACAAAAAATTCTTGCAACATTCAAAAAGATTTGAAAATAAAACATGAAGTATGATAATTATAGCCTTTTGCAATGAAAACATGATGTAATTATTGTTCTACAAGCTTGAAATGCAACAATGCTAAGGAAAAAATGCAAAGGGATAATGCAATTTTTCAGATTTTAAAGATGACAATTGACTGATTATGCTATGTAACAATGTGAAAATACAAATTTGAAATTAAGAAATGCATGAAATGAACCAAATTAAACTATATCTAATGAAATTCATGTAACATGAACTCAACCAAATAAAATAGATAGTTAATGGAAGCAAACAAAAAGTGTAAATTCAAGGTTTTGAATGCTATAATTTAAGGCTATTTCAGATCTACTCTTGGACTGATTCACCCAAGGTGGTGAATGAGTCTCACTAAGGATTTTTGTTCAAAATTTTTAGAAATTTTCAATTGATTATGATTTTTATGTTGTATGATCCGTAACTTAAGTGAAAATGTAGTTTTCAGATTATTTTTGATAATTTGAGATGCAAAAATGCAACCTATATGCACTTTCACTAATGCAAAAATTTGAAACTGAAGAATGCCAATTTAATAATGTAAACCCTAATGCAAATTCAATTCAAGATAGATCTCGGATGATGATGGACTCCAAATTAGTAAAGAAGGTATTCTAAATGTAGGTTCACCAAAATGTAGTAAAAAAAATAGTACTCCCCACCTTAGAGGCATAAACATAAGGATAGGGTTCCTATTTCACACACGCTACACTCAAGGACACCTTAGAGATCTCAATCCAATGGAGGGAGAGATCTGACAATAAGGTATCCTAGGATATGATTTCAGAAGAACTTGGAAAGACTAATGCAATGTAAGATGTAACACTAAACCTTAGCTTGATGCAATGACCTACAAAATGACCTAGAAAAGTGTGAAAAAAAATGCAAAGTTGCGAAATAGAATGTGTGCACCTGGAAACTTGTAGAGAATAGAATGGAGACTGGAAACTCTACAAATTCTTAAATTTTGGCCTACTGGGACTCATTCACCAAGTTGGGTGAATCTACCCTATTTATTGATTTTTGCACACAAGCAGGTTTCTGAAAAGAGGTTATTTGAATATTCAAAGATCTCTAAAAAATTCCTACAGTGGGACTCATTCACCACTTATAGTGAATGAGTCTAGTTTGGATTTTCTAGAACTTCAAGGTTTGAATCTACTCTTCTTAGTCTGCTCAATCTACTCCTCTAGGTTTCTAGATCTGAAACTTTGATTTTGGGGTTGTAGATGACCTTTTAGTGAAGATTATGACCTTGCAAACGGGGAGACAACTCCAACAAGCTTGTAACCTAATCTCCAATGACCTTTCAAGCTCCAAGAAACCAAGATCTGCAATCACACATGTAAAGAGGAGAAAACTTGTTGATTATTAGTAAATAGGGATTTGCCTTGGTCAAACCCCTTTTAGTTAATAAAACTAAATGATGAAGCAATGAAGCATGGACATGAAACATGGACATAGGATATGAAACATGAACAATGATACCTTGAATTATGCCTTGTAAATGATGTCTTATATATATCTACAACTCAACACATGTGAAATGGCCATGAAGGATGTAGATCTTGATCTTGAAAATAGGAGTAGAAAAATGCTTGATCTTGGATCTTCAATGCTACATCACAACACTAGCTCAATAATATGCTTGATACTTGATATCCTTGACATGATGATGGATTTTAAATTTTTACAACAATTTATGAAGAATGTTGCCCTTGAATGCCTTAAAATTGATCTTGAAAGCTATCTTGATGACCTTGTAAAGACTTGGAATGCTTAACTCTTGCTTACTTGTCTTTATATCATGTAGGATAATGTGAAATAATGATTTGAAAGCTTTTTTATATAGGAAATGCATTCAAATGATTGTTTATTAGATCCCCATGGATGACATAGAAGAAATTTGAACTTAATAACCAAACTTCCCACTCAAAACCTTAAAAATTGTTCAAATGGGACTCATTTTCCAGGTTGGGAAAATGAGTCCCACCTAGATGGAACTCATTCACCCAAATTAGAAAATGGGTCCCACAGGGGCTATTTTGCTTGCTAAAATGTCAAGGATTGTGTAATTTAAGCTTATATGTTGATCTTGTTAGGTTTTTGATTAAAATATGCCTTGGGATGCATAATATGGGGTCATAGGGGCCTATTAATGATGATATAAAGTTCATAAATGCTATAGGGCCCAAAATCCAATGTGAAAGTGTAAACAAATACCCTTTACAACACTAGTTTAAGGAAAATTTGGGTCTATTTAGCTTAGAAGGGCCCAAAATCCTATGTGAAAGTGTAAGACACATTACAACACTAGATTAGGTCCACCTTAGTTTACAAGCCTCCTAAATTTAATGTGTAGGTGTAAATAAATACACTTTACAACATTAAATTAAGGCAAAGTTAAGTTTATTTAGCTTAAAAGGGCCCAAGACCTAATGTGGATGAGTAAAAAACCTCACAACACTAGATCAAGGAGTCATTAAGTCTAATTTATCTTTAATTATTTCCAAATTAAGTGTTAAAATGTGCACGGTGATATTTTTTGACACTACAATATCCATAAGACCTTGTTCCATAGTGTCCATGTTGTCATCATCTGTGTCAGCATTCATCATATCATTCTTCATAGTTTCACTAGCTTTGATAAATGAAGTGTTATGATTCAGCATAGGATTGGTAAAGATCTACAAGCTTTGGTTAGGAGGGGCAACAAAATTATTTCCTTGATCATTAACACCTCCAATTGAAAGTGACTTGAGGAATCAGCGTCTTGCACTAGATGTTTAAGACTCTTACAATGTTTTGTATCATGTCCATTGTTTTATGATAATGACAATAAAAGTTTGATCCTAAAGTTCATAGGTAAATGTTTATTAGGATATATTTTTGAGAGGAGGAAAAGTGGTACATTTTCTATTCTAAAAGTTGTGGCATTGTGTGCTATGGAGGTATTGGGTAAGGGGAGTGAATTATCTAGCTGGATCCTAAATGAAAGAGGTTGTCTTCCTTATAGCCACTTGGGTATCTGGTATCTACATGTTGAGTTGATTGAGGAGGGTGAAGTTGAAGGAATCCTTTATTTTGTTTCTTAAAAGGTTGATAATTGTCTTGGTTTGCTGATTTGTATTTTTCAAGTCGGCTAGAGGTGGGTTTTGTGTCATGACTAGTAACTAAGTTTTGATAACCACAAAGGGAAATGAACAAGTGTATGAAGGAAGGAAATTTCATCATGGTAAGATTATCTTGTATCTTAGTTTGCAAATTCTCAATAAACATCCATTAAGGGTGAAGATCAATAATCTTTATGTTGATTTGGGAATAAAGCGATTGGTAGCGTGAAATGAAGTTAGTAATTTTTTCATCATCTTTTTGTTTACAACTCATCAAATCAACTAAGGTCATCATAGGAGTTATATGTACCTAGAAATGGTTTATAAATGCCTCAATAAGTTCACTGAATGAACAAATTGAGTTGTTTGGTAGCAAGGAAAACCATTCTAAGGTAGTATCTTTCAAGGATCTAGGGAAAATCTTAGCCAAGAGCTTATCCTTAGGGATGAAATCACTACATAATGTAGTATAAATAGAAACATGGTTAGAAGGATCTCCTTTCCTCACATATTTCTCAAATCTAGGAATCTCTAGAACTTGTGGTATCAACATTCTCAATATCTCTAAGGATAAGGGATTGATTTTGACATAGTATGTAGGTTGGCCATTTTGGTTGTGGTTTATAGTTGAAACTTGCTTTTGAAGAGATGGAATTTTTTGAAAAAGTTGATTCATGCTAGTGTCATTGGCGGTATTTGAGATGGAGGTGATTATGGTGGAGGTTTATATGTGTGTTGAGGGAACAGTGAACAAAATTCTTATGGGAGGTAAAGTGGTAGGAGATATGATGTGTGATTCCACAAAGGTACTAGGAATGCTAGCAGAAATACCTCAGGTATGAATGACATTACTAGTAGGTTGCATCATTGTTGTAACGTGAGGGTTGGTGTAGGTAGGAATAGAGGCAATGGTTGTGGGAGGAGGAATTTGAATTCCTCCTTGGCTTTGGACATTTTTCAAAGGTAAAGCACAACTAGTGGTTGAGGTAAGATGTTTTTGATAAATCTGAACTATGTTAAGCAGAAGGTCAACTCTGTCTTCACTTTGAATCATGCAATGTATGTTATCTATAGTAGGGATAGTGGTGGTTAAATTTTTTTTAGTACTTATTTGATTTTGTAGGTTTGCTAAGTCTTCATGGATTTAGATTACGTTTTCTTGATAAATACTAGCAACCATTGTTTCAACACTTGTCACACTATTTGAAGGAAAAGAGTTGTTAAGGGTATGGTCCATACCTAGTGAACTAGTGTCAATGCTAGTAGTGAAAGAGCTAGATAACCCAAGATCCATGATGATTGTGTTATCACATGATTACATGAGTCTCGATCTTTGTCTCACTATAGTATTAGCAATAGGACACCAAGTTGTAAAGCTCATGCATAGGGTAATCTATGAATACAAGATAAATGCAAGGAACACAAGATAAATGCTATGCTCTAATACTAATTCAAATGAAATTAAACTAATTACAATGAAATAGATGAAATAGAAACTCTGCAAACTAAAACATAAATGTAATAATAGCAAACTAAAACACAAAAACATAGAATTTAATGCTATAAAATGTAGTTTAAAATTTGAAATAGGACTAAATCATCCAGAGGGGCATATGAGTCCCAATCAATTTTTTTCACAGGTTCAGATGTTGATAAATAGTTGACACGAAATACTTAGAAATTAGGAAAAACCATTTGTATTGGGACTAAATCACCCATAGGGGCATATGAGTCCTAAATTAGGGTTTTTGCACAAATTTCAGAAAATTTTGAGTGAATGTTAAATTTTTTGAATTGGATGATGTCTAGACTAAGTGCAATTATAGTTTTCAAATGAAATTCAATGATGCAAGATGAAAAAATGAAACCTATATACAATTTCACTAATGCAAGGTTTAGAAACCCTAGATGCAAATTAACTAATTCAACACCTAATGTGAAGTTAATGCAAGCTAGATCTAAGACTATGATGCACTCCAAATTAGAAATAAAGGTATTCTAAAGGCTAGGTTAACCAAAATTAAGGCTAGGAAAAAGGGTTCCACCTTTTGGGAGATGGAACTAGGGGTTTGGGGACCTCCTATTTCACCTAGTTTCACTCAAGGAAACCCTAGAGATCTTAATTTAGGGATGTAATGAAGGAAAGAGATTTGAAAAAGGTTTCCCTTGGATGTTATTAAAGACTAAAGAGGGGTTTACTAGTAAGCTATGGCTTGGAAAGATTAGTAACATACAAAACCTAATGACAAAACCTAATGATATGCAAAACTTAACTATATGACCTAAATTATGAAACTGAAATACAAAATAAAAGACTGAGAAAGGATAGAGGTGCATCTGGAAATTGAAGAGACTTGAATTGAGGTCTGGAATACTAGAAATGTTGATTTTAATGCTCACTGGGACTCCTATGCTAGTAGGGACGATTTAGTCCTAGATCAAGGTTTCTGATAGAAACTAGAATCTAGAACTACTGAATAAGGATCTATAGAAAATATCTAAAAATGTGTATATGGGTAAGTACACAAAGATGGTTCCCAAAAAGGGGGCTTAAGTGGCCACTTTTTTTTCTTCTGAAATTAGTAAATATTGACATTGGACGTGAAATTGAGGATAGTTACACTCAAAATCTTGAGATGTAACACAAACAAGGATTGAAGTGCTCCGAGTCTACTTTCTAAAATACTAATTTATTTTGAAAATGGTTGAGATTAAGGGGTTCAAATGATGGACATATGAAAATTGGTGTTTTTTTTTTAGAAAAACATAACATAGCAACTCTTGTACAAGCCTAGCATGGTGGAATTTTTTTAGTATTTTTAAAATTGCTATGGTCAGAAGTTAGCTAACTGTATGTAGTTTATGCACAATTTTTTTGATAAATTTTTAATGAATATTTGATTTTTTACTAATTTTTGAACTGGACACTTCCTGAAAAAATAGAATTTTGGCCGTGCTACCCCTAAAATTTTTGGAAAGTAATTGATTTTTTTAAAAAAAATTGTAGAATGGAGTCTAGTTTCTAAAAATGTAATTTATTTGAAATTTTGATGAATGGTTAATTTATAACAGAAAAAAACACCAAACACTTCTTTTTTCCAAAAAAGAGACAAACAAACAAAAGAAATTATGGATGAAAGGCTTAACATTGTTAGAAAGAAAAATAAAATACATCGTTGCATAGCTAAGAGAGAACCTAACATTACCTAGGTGTTTCATTTGTTTGACATTGAACCACGTGCAATCCTGATAGTGAGCACAAACCCGATAATGTGAAATATTGTAGAATTTGAAAAAACATGTCTCTGGTCATTGGAAATGCCCTCCAAGCCTTTGGGTTGGTATTCCAAGGAAAATACCATTCCCAAGGCTTGGGGATTCCCAAAGCAAGTTATAATGCAAACGTGTTGGGTAAGTGCAACATCATCATGGAAAAATAGGCCCTTAAGTGGCGAAAAATTTAGAAAAATTAGAGTTAGGAAACTTGACATAAAAATTTGAATAAGTTATCTATATTATTTCAAAAATATGTAAGAATAGAATATGTAAAAAATTGAATGTAGTTTCTAAACTACTAGGTTTATTTTTTATTTTTTAATCTATTTGGTGAAATTTGAAATTTCAATGCAGTAGTACTTAAATTTTAGGGAAAAAATAAGAAGTAGGTGTCTGTCTGACTACCCTAACCACAATAAAATGATAATATTTTTTATAATATTTTAGATATAAGTAGTGGACTCATGTCCTGATGTGGTGCATATCTTTTTGTATTTTTTTTTCCAAGTAAATAATTAATTATGATTTTTTTATTACAACTTTTAAAAAATATAAAAAATTGTATGTTTGACCATCATAACTTGGTCAAAACTTCATGAAATTCATTTCTTTTAATCCTATAGTATGCAAAGCATAAAATAAGACACATGTTTTAGATTAAAAAAATGTGATACAATTTGAAAGCTATAGATGTTCTTCAATCAGCCTATCAATCAGGACTTTAGTCATAATTCAAATAGAAAATGAATAATAATTATTTATTAAATTCATAGTAAACCATAATTTATATTGGTGGAAAGATGAGAATCTCCTTTAAAAACCCTTTTTGTTTCAACAATTTTGGGTAAAAAAAAGTCGTTAGCCACACACCCTACACATACCCATCATATCGCCACTTTTTGGCCCATCATGATCTTGCACATACCCCATTATAAAGCGAGGGCATTATAATGTGAACACGTTATAATGTAAGTGCATTATAATGTGAGCACATTATAAGGTAAGTGCATTATAATGCGATCACATTATAACGCGAGCACGTTATAATGCGATCACATTATAAAGTGAGCACATTATAACACACTTGCATTATATCTCAATTTTGACATGGATTTTGTGTTTTGCAAATGCATTGAGAAAACACAAGTGTGTTATAATGCACTTGCATTTTGGTCTACATTGAAATTTTTTTCTTCTATTTTTATTGTCTCTTTCTTTTGGTTATCTTTCAGGGAAACTATATATATGGATGTCTACTTTCTTATACTTTAAGTTATATTTCATGTATATTGTTTCAAGATGTTTGAGAGTGGTTTTGGATCTCTAGGAGTTATAATGCAAATTCTACTTTTTGGAAGATCTCACAAATTTTGGTAACCAAGAGGTGAAATTTCAATAATCAGCAAGTTGTATTATTTCTCTCTCTATCTCACTCATTTTTATCCCTTACACTCTGGACCTCTGTCTCACTATCTCCATCCCTTTATCTGACTCTTTCTCCTTGATCTCAAGAACTCTCTCTGTCTTTGTGTCTCTCTTTGTCTTTGTCTTTGTCTCTCTTTC